>CABFOV010007011.1:0-19053 GCA_902141375.1 Timema poppense | reverse complement strand
CAAAATGCAAAAAAAAAAAAAAAAGAAACGCTACCTTAATGTCTAAAAATAATTACTAATAGCCGCAATTTCAAAACAATTTACATTTAACTCGTTCAATTCCAAGCCAATTAACAATTGGGGCTGTTTAAAAGATTTAACACTCGTAAAGACTCTAGTGCCCCAGTGGCGACAGACAAAATATAGAACCTCATTTCAAATTTATAGATCAGGTAAAAATCAATAGATTTATATAACAGATAAATTACTACATCTAAAATGGCCGACACTAAGTGTTAAAATTAAATCAGAGTCCAATAAATAAATCGCCATAGTTTAAGATTCTGATGAAGATATAATATATAAATGTTTTATCCTGACATTGTCTAGGTCCAGGACAATGTTCCTCGGTCAAGCGTAGAAATCAAATAGTCATTTTAAGCATACACGCACATCATAATATATTGTGGGTTTCGTCGCAATAGAATCAAGGTGGGAGAATTGAACACAAGCTCGATGACGTCAATACGGCCTTCTCGAAGCTTTGGATGATCACGTAGACCATTTGTCGTCAGGGCTCCATCCGACTTCCAAAACCATTTCTTCAATCCCCTGATGTTTTGAAAGTAGTTCATCTCTCTTCCATCAGAGGGCAAGTGAATAGTCATTCTCTAGTCGTGGCCAATATTGGCCGGCCCATTACATGTTAGTTGAACAGGTTGGAATGGACGTCTGCCTGATGTTGCATCGTAGCTCACTCGGCCTACTCGTCGATCTAGGATGATAGGCGTAAGCCAGTCTTGATGGTTTATAGTTTCAGAAGATTCAATCGGTAAGTACATTAACAGTTTTATAATGTAGAAATGTATTATGTAAAGAGAATATTATTGTTCAGAATTGTTTAATATGTTGTACCAAACTACGTGAACTACAATAGAAAAGAGTACTATTGTAGGGCTTCTATTAGTGTCGGTATAATTTGAGTGGGTAGTATGAATTACAGAGAGTTGTGCATAGATGTCAGAATGGGGCGGGTACTATTGTAACATTATGTAATGTAATATTACAAGTAGATCTAATCAAAAATATAAAAATTTGGGACCCCCTCTATCACATTTACCCTTTTTCTTCCGTTTACGTTTTTTGCGCTAAATGTGATTTTTGCTCTTTTAGTCCTTTCTAATATTTTAACACTTTTGGAATTTTTTGGCACCTTGACACTTTTTGCCATATTGGCATTTTAACCCCTTTTGTTCTTTTTCCTTATTTTTGCCTTTAGGTACATTTTTATCTTTTTGCTATTTTGATCCTTTTCGCCTTTTGGTAATTTTGCCCTTTTACTGCTTTTACCCCCCTTGTCCTATCTATCTTTTTTTTAAAGGAAATTTTGCCCTTTTAGTCCTTTATACACTTTTTGAGCATTTTCCCTTTTCTCCTTATTGCTTCTTTTTACGTTTTAGCTTTTATATCCTATTTGATGTTATTTACTTTTTTGCCCTTTTCTCACTTTTGTCGTTTATATCCCTTTTATCACTTTTACCCTTTTTGCCCTATTTACCTTTTAAGAATTTTTTAAATTTTTGAAGTTTTCTTTTTTCTCTTATAGCCCTTTTCATTCTTTTATTCCTTTTTATACTTTAACCCTCTTTACTTTCCCTTTTTGATTAGATTAACATTCTACCATTTTGCACTTATTACACCTTTTTACATAGAGATTTCAGTGTTTCAATCATTAAATCATCATCCAAATTGTTCAATATATCGAAACATCAACTTGTCCAGGTGGTCCTCAATAATTGTAGTTTATTCTTGTCCTGAATCAGTTTACAAAAAGTTCATTCACAAGCGGTACTAGTGACAGGAGTCACGCTAAAGTCTTTAGTAACCTTGATAAATTGTGAAAATTCATCTTCCAGACAAATGGTGTGGAACCAATCCTGAAAGTGAAAGATTGTTAGAAAGTGTAATAAAATACGCACATTTTTAAGGCCTTATTTATCCTTCTAATTCCTTAAAACAAAGAATAAAACTTAATTAAACTGAAATCAGCTATGTCAATGTCAAATTTAAACATATTATCTTCGGTTGTAACTTTTCTTTAATCGTTCGACAGTACCTTGCTAAGGAATTGACACACACGAATTTTATTTATTATTTCTGAAAAATATTTGTTTTACTAGCTGTCGTCTTGGCATCAACATAATGATCTTGGTTTAACTGATAGTATTTTTAGTTAATTTCCTCAAATGGCTTTAAAGTTTTGCTGTAAGTCTCATCGAAGAAAGGATCATCAGAACGCTGTGCTCTAAATGTTCATATCAGTCTAGAGATTCAATTGAAAATCTTAAAGTTCTTTGATGATCCTGAGCAGTGGCGAAGAAAACTTTTTTGTGTAGGGTGTGGGGGCAAGTAAATAACTTTTTTTTGGGTGAGGGACTTGACTTCCCACTCTTCCCCGATAAATGATTGAAAATTGGATGTCCCTAAAAGCTATTTGCAGTGATCCTAACAAAAATTTTTGAATATGGAATTGTTTTTATTATTAGTCTTCTCCAGAAATGTTTTGAAATTTTAATGCTTTTATAGGTTATTTGAAGTGGTCATCCTTCAGCAAATTTTTGAGAATTAGATGCTTTTAGAAACTATTTTGAGTAGTTCTCATATTGAATTTTAAAAAATTATATTTTTCCTTTAAAATCTATTTAAAGTTGTCCTCTCCTGGAAATATTTGATATCTGTATGCCCCTTGAAACTAGAGTGATCTTGAACTTTTGTTTTTTCAACAACTAGATGCATCTAGAAGATTTTAATGTGGTTTTCTCCAGCAGTTAAAAAAAAATTCTATATATTTAAAAGCTATTTGGACACTTTGATTTTTTTTTTAATTTGATACTCTTAGAAGCTATTTGTATTTGTTATTGCCTGATTTTTTGTAAAAAAAATATTTGCATCTATAATCTTTTTGCACCCATCCCAGAAAATTGTTCAAATCCGATACCTTTGAAGAGTATTTAAAAAATTTTTCTACCTGGCACATTGAATCAAATAATTGAACACCCTTAGAAGCTATTTGTAGTTTGATAAAAGTTTTTTAACTTCAATTTCGAGAATATCAGAAAGTGTAAAATGTATCTAATTTATTCCGGAAAAGGTAATATCTTTTCCTACACCCCACTCCCCGCTTTCGTTATTACTTTATTTTCGGTCGGAAATTATATTCTTTTAAAAGCTGTTTAGAGTAGTCGTTTCTACAATTTTTATTTTAAAACTTTGATTCTTCCAGAAGCTATTTGAAGTATTTCTCCTTCCAGAAATTTTTAAAATTTTGATGCCTCTGAAGTCTAGAAGCCAATTTAAATCCTCTCCCGGAGGTTTTTTTTTTTTTTAATTTTAAATTTACTAAAAGCTATTTGAAGGAGTCTTCCCCCTGAAATCTTTTTAAATTTGGTTGTTTCTAGATGTTATTTAGATTGTCCCTTGATTGCTCCTCGACTGATTTTTTTTCTTAAGTTACACGATTCTAGAAGCTATTTGGAGTGGTCTTATCCAGTTAATTTTTGAAAATTTAATGCAGGTAGAAATCATTTAGAGTTTTATTTAAGACAATCTTTTAGCTTAATATTCAATACTGTAGGGGTGTTTGAAATTTATTTAGGAGAGAATAAATTCTTTCCAAGGGGCTAATTCGTCCCATGGGTAATGCCCCCCTTACTCCTCGGTTCCGCCACCACTGATCCTGAGTATTTTCATAATAATATAGTTACATTTAGCTTTTATTTATGGAAGCTATTTGGAGTAGTCCATTCCCTGATTTTATTAAAATTCCTTATTTTTATATTTTATTTAGGAGTGATCAAATCAGAAGCTCTTAGAATATATTTAGAGCTATTTTTAAATCGTAATAAGAATTATATGCATCCTTCTCACACTAAGTAATTATTTCTTACATTTGTGTGTGTGTGTCTGTGCTTGCCTCATTGAACACAATATTTGAATCAACAAAAGGGGGACCTACCTGGGCCCATTTGTGCATACACCTATGGGGGAAAAAAATAAAGTTTTAAAATGTCTTGGTAATTATAAAAATGTGACTAAACTAACCAACTAACCAAGAAGTTTGTATTTATAAAAGTCACAGTGACTGGAAAAAAATCATTCTAAAATATAATTGTTTAGTTCCTCAAAGTTGATTGAATCTCTGAATAGTCGTCGAACATTGAAAGAGTAATTGTTTGCCAAGCTTGATGGGGCACTTTTATTTATGGCTAACTCAAGAAAGGGGAAAAGGAATCCCAATAAATGGCCCCCTGATCATAGTGATTTGGCAAGGATTTGCGATAATCTCACTACCAGTAATACAAGGAACAAGGGAACTCAAAGACTTTAAGATAATAATAGATTTAATTTCTCTGTTAACCTCATTTAACTTATTCTATTTTATTTTTACAAATTTATATATCAACCTTATTTAAGCATAATATTATTAATTTCAAATGCTTTAACTCTAACCGTATTTCATTTTATTTATGGCATGTATTTTATGAATTTGTGATGATAGTACTTACTGTAATGTGATATAAATGTGAACTGAGAAACTTTTAAGACCAAATAGATTTATATTCTTGGTTAGCACTGTTAACTTTTTTTTCTACTTTTACAAGTTTAAATCTTAAGCTTATTTATTAAGACCAAATAGATTTCTATTCTAGGTTAACACTGTTAATTTTTATTATTCTACTTTTACAAGTTTATATCTTAACTTTATTTAAGCATATTATTATTATTACATCATTTTTAATTCCAGTTCTAAAATCAGGTTCTTTATTACATGTATTTTAATGTGTTTTGTTTTTATATATATACTGTACTTTTTAGAGTTATATTTCATTCAGGATTTATTATCACTGTATCTTTTTTGATCCTATATTACAAATGTTTCTTTCTTTTTGAATTCTATTTTTATCGATTTGACCTATTTTAAATGCTTATATTTTAAGAAAATCAATCCAATTTAATTACTTATCACGCAAAAAACTACTATGTTTCTCATTTAAAACCAAATCATGTGTGCTATTTTTAAAAGATCGAAGTGCTATTTGTCTTTTCAAACAGTTCCGATATCTTTTTTAAACACAATCGTTGGATTATTTCAATTTTTTTTAAATTATTAATCTCAAAACCATCCCTAACCGTTGCCATAAAGACGGTTGCCATATAGACGGTTACCATGGTGACGGTTGCCATGGAGACGGTTGCCATGGTGACGGTTGCCATGGTGACGGTTGCCATGGTGACGGTTGCCAAGGTGACGGTTGCCATGGAGACGGTTGCCATGGAGACGGTTACCATGGAGACGGTTACCATGGAGACGGTTGCCATGGAGACGGTTGCCATGGAGACGGTTGCCATGGAGACGGTTACCATGGAGACGGTTACCATGGAGACGGTTGCCATGGTGACGGTTGCCATGGAGACGGTTACCATGGTGACGGTTGTCATGGAGACGGTTGCCATGGAGACGGTTGCCATGGAGACGGTTGCCATGGAGACGGTTGCCATGGAGACGGTTACCATGGAGACGGTTACCATGGAGACGGTTGCCATGGAGACGGTTGCCATGGAGACGGTTGCCATGGAGACGGTTGCCATGGAGACGGTTGCCATGGAGACGGTTGCCATGGAGACGGTTGCCATGGAGACGGTTGCCATGGAGACGGTTGCCATGGAGACGGTTGCCATGGAGACGGTTGCCATGGAGACGGTTGCCATGGAGACGGTTGCCATGGAGACGGTTGCCATGGAGACGGTTGCCATGGAGACGGTTGCCATGGAGACGGTTGCCATGGAGACGGTTGCCATGGAGACGGTTGCCATGGAGACGGTTGCCATGGAGACGGTTGCCATGGAGACGGTTGCCATGGAGACGGTTGCCATGGAGACGGTTGCCATGGAGACGGTTGCCATGGAGACGGTTGCCATGGAGACGGTTGCCATGGAGACGGTTGCCATGGAGACGGTTGCCATGGAGACGGTTGCCATGGAGACGGTTGCCATGGAGACGGTTGCCATGGAGACGGTTGCCATGGAGACGGTTGCCATGGAGACGGTTACCATGGAGACGGTTGCCATGGAGACGGTTGCCATGGAGACGGTTGCCATGGAGACGGTTGCCATGGAGACGGTTGCCATGGAGACGGTTACCATGGAGACGGTTACCATGGAGACGGTTGCCATGGAGACGGTTGCCATGGAGACGGTTGCCATGGAGACGGTTACCATGGAGACGGTTACCATGGAGACGGTTGCCATGGAGACGGTTGCCAAGGAGACGGTTTCCATGGAGACTGTTGCCATGGTGACGGTTGCCATGGAGACGAATGCCATGGAGACGGTCGCCATGGAGACGGTCGCCATGGTGACGGTCGCCATGGAGACGGTCGCCATGGAGACGGTCGCCATGGAGACGATCGCCATGGAGACGGTCGCCATGAAGACGGTCGCCATGGTGACGGTCGCCATGGAGACGGTCGTCATGGAGACGGTCGTCATGGAGACGGTCGTCATGGAGACGGTCGCCATGGAGACGTTCGTCATGGAGACGGTCGTCATGGAGACGGTCGCCATGGAGACCGTCGCCATGGTGACGTTTGCCATGGTGACGGTTGCCATGGTGACGGTTGCCATGGAGACGGCTGCCAAGGAGACGGTTACCATGACATTGAATTTCTCGTGAGGTGGTTGTCCTTTGCTTCAATGATCAGTATTTCCATAAAGCTGGCGTTTTTTTGTATCATCTGCTCGATAAACTTTGCGAGCACGGAATTTAAGTTAATCGACGCATATTGGTGGTAAATCATATATAATATCATAGTTGGTCTACGGAGCCTGGTAGCCTTATTAGATATGCCAAACTAATATTGATGTCCCATGTCATTTCTTTCCAAGGAACGGATCTAAAGTATTAGTGTTAGATTATAAAAAAGATACAAGATTCTCACAATATACATGGTTCTTCTTAAAACTAGTTTGTAGAAGTAGTGACTAGAAGGATCCACACATCATTTTTTGAAGTTCTTCTTCTTTACAAGTATTAATTATCTGTTTTACAACCAACACTTTATATTTAGTCGCATAGAGTTGGCATACACGCAGATGCTGATATATTTCCTATAAGTTCTATATTCCTCACGCCCTTCGCTATCATTATATATGTGGATAGAACGGATGGGCAGTAAGACGAGAAATATAACCAACACTAAAAAAATCCATCTTGTACTCATGCTGACCTTCATACTCACGTCCTCCGATGAGAGGGGGGAAATTAGCTATGATATCGTTAGCACCAGTTTAAAATATATCCTTGAGAATATTGTAATAAAAATAATATATATATAATATATTATTATAATAATAATCTTATAATATAATATAATAAAATAATAGTTTTAAATGAAATAATAATATTTTCTTTTATCTATATAATTCGTGTTTTAGTTGGGCGCCACCCCTGGTATCTAGGGGAAAAATAATAATCAAAAGGGAACAATACATTTACCTCGGCTATAAACTCAGTGGCACAACGACTCTCAACCTCGAGACCACTGGGTGAACTTAAAACTAAAAAAGAACATGAACAATTTAGATTTTAAAAAAATAAATGGATTGTTGAAAAAAAATGTGATTAGGGCTACAAATAAAAATAAATGTATAAAAAAAAACAATTGTTGGCACTTTATGAATTTATTGTGGTTTCCTTTTTGTCCACATCCAAATCCTACCTATGGAATTCCGATTAATTATAATTCTAATTTAATAAAGTATAGCACAGTATTGTTGAGACCAAGAAGAGAAAAAATATATATACAATCAAAATAAATCAATAATTAGACATAACATATAATGTTAATTATTTTGTTGTATTAGTCTGTCCTTCTGGAAATAAGAGTTCTGGTTTATTAAGAAAAAGGAAAAGAAATGATTACAATAATCATTAGTTGAATAGTTGGTTTGACCTCACCCATACTGAAAACACCATCTTCATAAATTTTGTTTCATTTGAAATTCTTCCACAATTTAAATAAACACAAACATTGCAGCTCTTACACACTCTCTTAGTTTCCTTTATTTACTAATTTCACTTCAATCTTTCACCTTTTAACCACTATAAAAATAATTTAAATTGGGAGCCCACATTCATTTGGCTCCATCTTGGACCACCAAACCAGGAAGAAGCCTCTCTACTATTCAAAACCTTCTAATCCTTTTTCAAATTTAAAAAATGTTCTATTCCAAGTCCAAAGAGAAAACAAACTATGTATAAATAAAAACGAAAATGAATTGTTGGCTATAGACTAGTGATAAAATAAAAATGAAATGTAGGTTTAATATAAGTATTTAAATATAGCCAATTGAATAAGAATAATGTTTTTAATAAAGAATAAAATGTCTATTTCCTTCTGTCAAAATTAAAAATCGCGCTCGTTTTTTCTTCCTTCCAAATCACGAGGTTCACTACTCACTCGTTTGATAGCACTGCCCATGCGTTAAAACAAACATGGCCGACCTTCAAAATCAACACAGTCGATCACACTTCTTAAAAGGATAATTAATATGCTTAATAAAAGGTAAGTGTTCTTCCTTAAATCAAAATTCCTTATTTAAATTATTTAAAACAATGTTTTACGTTGTTCCCTCCGTCCTTTTACTTACTTTAATATATGTAAACATTGTTATTAGTCAGGCTGTGAATCAGCTGATTAACTTCGAAGATTTCACGGGAAATAAAATAGGAAATTGTTCACAAAAATAAAAAAAACAAGGAAATATAAGGTAGGGTGGCAAATAACATCATAATATCTATTGGCCTTATTATGATTGTGCAGTCTAGTTAGGGTTCTTTGTATAATGGGAATGTGTATAGAGGATTTTGAAAAGACGAGGGAAGTTTGAGAACTCACCTTTGTGAATACTGAAGATAGATTTTGTAATTGATATTTGTTTACGAGGGTCACGTAATTTTACTAGTTCCGTGCAGAAAGAAATTATATAATTATTTTTTTTCCTTTCTAATGCAGCTTTTTTGTGTGATTGTGCATTTAACTTTGATATATTTTTTATCTCAATCATTCTAAATCTTAAAAAATACTATTTGTTTGCCAACTTGACTATCATAATGATTTATTAATATATCCATATATTGTTCACACTTATTTATATTCTTATACGTATATATTTATTTATGCTATTTATGAATAAATACCAACAATGAAACTAGTGTGAATTGCGTGCTCTAAGTTTCGAATGACTATACTCAGACATTCAAAACAAGAACTCCAGCTACTCACTCCTATTGCCCTTTTTTCTGCCCTGTTGATGTTATTAATTTGCACCTCATACTGTGGTTTAATTTTGCTAACGAGAGTTCAAAATTTAATAAAACCAATCTAACTAGGAATTTTCAATTTTTTTAAGTTTTGTAAATATCTTAGCTACTTAAAATCGACTTGATCTTTAATTTTAGAGTAATCGCGCACCCCTGAAAATTAATAAGGATATATTTACGTTTTAAAAGTAATAATAAAAACCTAAAGGTGGAATATACTTTTAAATAAACGCTTGCTTTTTTAAAAGTTCGAATTATTTACAATACTCGACGAAATTCTTGGTCGTGGAATAATCTTGGTAATTGATTCACAGGGGGTGAATTTCCTAACTAAATCGAACCCGGGATCGTTCGTTGACTATATGCATCAATGCGTGCCAACAAAACACACAACATTTCACTACACTATATACTGTACTAACTAGTAATGCGGCGCTGTTCAAATTTTGTAAATGGTTTCAAAATGATTATAGTTACAAAATAGGGCTGAGCGTCAGTATGTATACGATGAAAGAGAGGATGGGGGACATCCAAGTTGTCAACTTACATAAGGTGCTGACTTCATTTATGACAATTATCATCCTTTTATTTATGCTTGCTGATTCCTAAAGGGATAGAAAAAATGTTTGCCACAAATTGACTCATACCAAGAAACGTCCTTTGTTTCCCAATACCAGTTTGAGAGTAGAAAAAATAGTATTTGAAATGTTGGCAGAGATAATTTTACAAGTTGCATCTTGAAAGTGAATTTTAGGATAATAATTAACTAGGTTCTATTTGTTTGGATTAATTTACATTAAACTGTAGTAAAAGTAAAAAAGCTATATCTTGTTAAATTATTTATATGCATACAGAGACCCCTTTAGGGAGGTCCAGTACATTCCAGGGGGGTCCGGACCCCCATTATTTCTACGCCCTTGTCGATGACTCTGTTGTTGAAGTTTGAAAACTCAAAATTTTTTTTCCTTATGTATAAAACAAACAGCCAGCTAATTTAAGCGTTCTTGTCCCTTGGTGTTCCGAAGTAACGTTTTGGCTTTTTTTTTTAACGTACTGAAACTACGCTCTGCTCGGAAGTTGAAATTGAAGTGGTTAATGCTATCTGCAGAGTTTTGCACACTTCAGAAAATGAATCTTCAAAACAATGCTTGGTCAAAAAACTTTACAAATACCAAATTGAAGACATCTTTTTTAATGTATCATATTGCTATATTACAGATAGTTTATTTATCTATTTTTTTGGAAATAATTAACTTTTGATTTGATAAAAAAAGTGCTGATAGACTAGTTTTGAAGATGTATCTGAAAAAAAACCCATTTTTTTGAGATCTATGGCGAAACTACAGAATATCTGTGATTGCTGTAAACATCAGTTGTGAAAATATTCTAAAATTCACTAGTTTTGACACAGCCTGAAAACTGTATTAACACATTGTTTTGACTTTTTATAAAAGGAGTTCTTAATTTTAAATTCTTTAAGACAAATTTACTACAAAATTATTTATAATCCAAAGCTAAATTATCGAGGAATTTGTTATCTACTTAAAGGCTGTAACGCTAAAATCTCTCCCCGTTTTACTAGGGCTATCTCTGGATGAAACATTGAACTATAGATGCGTGGAGCTAATAGTTGGATATGCCACTCCCATCTGTTACCTCACTCCGGCTGACACCCAGGACATTCCCACACCAGTCATCACTAAACAAAACAAGTCCAAACCAAAGGATGTCTAATTCATTAATGAATTATGTACTTTTCAATAAGCCAGATATTTATTATAGTTTATAATGTATTTTACAAACCAAAGTTGACGTGAAATTTTACTACCACTCGCTAATATAAAGTAAGGATGCTAGGCATCATATATATATATATATATCCATGTTTTTTCATGCTAAATTGACGTTGTTAAAATTTTTACCAAAGATTGAATTATACTTCTAATATATTTATTTAATGTTATAATTAATCTAAATAGTTGAATCAATTCACACAATTCCATACCAGTGATATTAGAATGAAGGCCCTAATACTTTCACACTAAGGTATCGAAATAACATCCTAAAATAAATCTTGTCATCAATTTAATGCCTAAAAAATGTAGCATATTTTAAGTGTAGTGTTCGTATTATAAATGATACCTCTCGTTTACAAACGGAAGTTAAAAGAAGTGACATCTCTTTCTTTAATTCATTAATATTTCTCCTACAAAACGAGACTGTGTTTCGTACATGCTCCACACGTTACGAACCCTAGAAATGATGTAAACTGCTCAGCTCTGGTGCCGAGAAGGTTACATAATGCTCCAGGCGTTACCTAGCGTGCGGTATGATGTGGAAAAGAGGGCATTAGTATTGGGAGCCATTTAGGAACAGCGCGATGAAATATGTAGGGGTAAAACCCGCCCCTACGCACGTAGCCTAACACACGGGGGAAGATGGAAAGGTTTGCTAGAAGGGCTTACGGCTTCCCACTTAAAGGGAAACTTTGTTGAAAGGGTGCTCTAAAACCTTGGTCGGATGATACTATAAAACTTGGACCAGAATCGATAAACAACAACATTTTAAATGCAAATATTCTCATGGAATATGATAGAGTAACGGTGGAGATAGAAGTTTATATTTAACTTTCATATTCTCAGAGATCGGTACTTTAAAACACTACAAGAATGGGAAATTGTAGTATTTTATTAATGTCAAATTTATATTTATTTTAACTACATTTTTAATGGGTGTACAAACAATCATATTCGATATTTATTTTACAAACAAATTATTTTAACATATCAAAATTTATACAAAAAAAAACATCTTATTGAAATATTTATAAAACTAGACTCTCTCTAGACGAAAATAATAAATAATTGCTCCTTTCCTAATGGCATGGGCTTGTGGGGTAGGGGTTCGACTCGCGTTATAAAGAACACCGCACTTCAACCGACGACTCAATAATTTGTAAAACAGTAATGATATAATATACTACTTGAAAACGATGCACATAGCGACAGCAAACACATAGCAGATTACAGGTAACGTGACTGATGAAACAAATACAATTTCTATATATAAACTACCAAGGTACAGTACAGTATAAATACAATTTTTCTAAAAATCTTTAATTTTCAACCAAAACAATACAATAGATCACCATCAAATTATTCAACATAATTATTTATTAATTCTTAAAAACATAATTTTTTTTGAGGTTTTTATGGGCGAATATTTTTTTGAAGATAGTATTTTTTTAGTGAAATTAACTACATATTAGTTAGCTTTCAAGGGTATTGGGATGAATAAATATACGTAGTATTACTAATATTAGCACCGCGTCTTACTACCCGTTCGGGTTATACGCACTTACGCTAATGTGTAATGGTAGGGTGATTGTGAGATGAAATGAAGGACCTACAGTTTAACGTGGAATCCGAACCACGGTGGAGGCCTGGCATTCCCCACATTCACAAGATGTCTTGTCAGAGGTGAAGGAAGGGTTTGGTAATCAGATAAATATGTGCCGGGACCGAGGAATACGTAGTATATCTGGGGAGTGGTGTAAATATATTTTTATACAAAGATATACCCACAGATAAAAAAAAGTATTTTAAAAATAAGAGGCAAAATAACAAGAATTAAATTCAATGTTACATTAATTTCTATATAATTTATAATATATGTTACAACACACAAGTAAATTTGGCCATGTAATAAACTGAGCAATTTTTTGTAAATTCTTTGAAACAGCGTCTGTGATTGTCCATTTCAGGGACCGGGCAGATACTCGTCCATTTCATGAAATGGCCACTTGCTAGAAGCATGATGTGCATGTGTTAACGTGTGTTTGAACGTTTAATATTTTTGTTCTCCACCGTGGTTCGGATTCCACGTTAAACTGTAGGTCCTCCATTTCATCTCACAATCACCCTAGCATTACACATTAGCGTAAGTGCGTATAACCCGAACGGGTAGTAAGACGCGGTGCTAGTAGTAATAATAATAATAATAATAATACTATTTTTGTTTTGTATATTAATGTTAACTAGTACGATTTTGTTATTGTTTATTAATGTTTGCTTAGCTGTTGAAAATAGAAGAAGTTATTAGTTGAAATGGCGCGTATTAAATATATATATATATATTTTACTAGAATTTATCCCAAATTATGAGAACCTAAACTTCAATGCACTAACAAATTTTAACTTAACGTATATCCATTGACGCCTGGAAGGTTAGGTTAATCTAGGTTGGGATAGTTTTAATTCAAGCTTTTTGTGGATAGATATTTAAGCATGTTCTCATATAGACAATTTCAAGGCCTTGTTACTCATCATGTCTGAGCAGTCTCACGTCTGTTAGCTAGGTAAATATCTATCATGATGTGGGCAAAAGTGCATGCAATTTTTTTGCCCATTTAGTAAAATGGGCAGTTTACCCAAGTGAGTTTAACTAACATATATTTGAATTAAAATAAAAAAAGAAACATATTTTAATTTAATGTTCCTTTTCATCAATATTGATTAAATTTTATAACAATGATGAAGAGTTATTTTTCATTTACTCAAGGTAGCTACTTAACGTACACTTTCTGAACCAACTAATCACATAAACAACCGACCTACAAACTAACGTAGATCTAGTACAGTCCCCGGCCGTTAATTCTTCACTGTGAAGTCGGTGACCTGGCGGTCTAGGGGTAAGGTGTCAGACTTCTATGCTGGCGGCCGGGGTTCAATCCTCGGTCCCGGCAAAGATTTATCTGATTACCAAACCCTTCCTTCACCTCTGACAAGACATCTTGTTAATGTGGGGAATGCCAGGCCTCCACCATGGTTCGGATTCCACGTTAAACTGTGGGTCCTACATTTCATCTCACAATCACCCTACCACTACATATTAGCGTAAGTGCGTATAACCCGAACGGGTAGTAAGACGTGGTGCTAATAATAATAATAGTAATAATTCACTGTGAAAGAGTAAACTCACATTCGACCAATTATACATGTTTCGGCAATGAGGGTAATCGAACCTAGGACACTCTAATCACTAAACAGGCACACTACTGAGCTAAGGTGTCGAACCAATCTTGAACACATGGGATACATTTATTTATTTGCTAGACACCTGTTCAAGTGCCCTATCTCCACCATCACTCCTGTCCTGTTTGTTTACATCACGTGACCGCAGACCCAACTCCTCCAATCAAAACTAAGGTGAGCGAGAGTCTATATTCATCACATGGTCCTCAAGACGCTGACAGTTTCCGAGCTAGGTACAGGAAGGGAGAGGGGGGGTAGGCCCAGGTGGAGGGGAGACACGAGGCAAGGGAGGGGCAGCTCGCATAGTCGCGCCACTGTGTCAGTTGCATTGGACTGGTCGCGCGTGCTAGCCGCGATTCTATTCACTCAAACGGCGGGACGTCAAAAACCACGTGTTTCTCGGACTAGGGCGGTTTCTTTTGGGGAGAGGGGCGCGCGTGGCGTTTTCAAACACTAACGGTGTTTTTTTTTTCACAAGCTATTGTTTTGGATATTAATGGTGACTGTATATTTATATTTGACCCTGGAATAAAATAAAGTAAGTACAATACATTACATTTGTTGGTTATGTTAACTAGATCTGAAATGGTTGTAATTTGTTTGGTAGATGAATTTGAATATAATTACTAATTTCCTTTATTTTTAAATTTGTTGTGCATTAATGTATATTATAAGGAATTAATCAAATATGTCTATACGTCCTTGTTCTTTAAAGGGAATGTTAGTACACTGCTTCCGTAGGGAGTGTTTCTATATTTCTATAGATATGATTCACTGTACTTTATAGGGAATGTTTCTATATTTCTATGCTTCACTGTGTCTTATGGGTAGTTTTATGATATTTCTATGCCTCAATATAACCAGTAATATAAAGAACATTAGTATATTCCTACACTTAACTGTATATTATGATGAATGTTTGTATATTTTCATGCCTCACTTCGTATTATTAATAGTTTTAGTATATTTATATTCGTCATTTTAGCCCATATCATGAAGAATGTTGATACATTTCCATGCATCAATGAATACTATAGGTATTTTTAAGATATTTATATTTATCAGTGTTTACTCCTTTTATTCTAAAAGTTAGACTAATAGTAATCGAGTACATTATGGCCCTATTCTCTACGCTGAACCATAGTGCAATTCTTCACAGTAAGCTTGTTACCTTACAGGGTAGGATGAGTGTGTAATACAGTGGAATATTAAGATATTAAATAATTCAAAATGTATAGTATGGGGAATATTTATACTATCCGAGATTTCCACAAAAGTTTGATCAAAAATGTTAACATTCTTTATCTAATAAACTAAACAAATAATTATATAGGGTGACCTGGAAGTATAGGGGTAAGGTGTCGGACCTCTGTGCTGGGGTCCAAGGTTCAATCCTCGGTCCCGGCAAAGATTTATCTGATTACCAAACCCTTCCTTCACCTTTGACAAGACGTGTATTAATCACAACTTGTTAATGTGTGGAATAGCAGGCCTTCCCCGTGGTTCGGATTCCACATTGAACTGTAGGTCCTCCATTTCATCTCACAATAACCCTACCAATACACATTAGCGTAAGTGTTTATAACCCAAACGGGTAGTAAGGCGCTGTACTACCATTACTACTAATAATAATGATAATAATAATAATAATCATAAAATCATTAATTTTGATCTTTATCATGAAACAAGGCTAAACACATTAAGTATATATTAAATACTAAGACAAATGTTTAGTTATATATTATCAAACGGTTAAGGGTCGGTTAAAAAAAGTACTGAATTTAATTTCAAGCATCCATACACATTGAGAATGTTTTTCAACTGTACATTTTGAGATCTCGAATAAATTTTGACAGTTGCTAGGTAAACATAATGGTATGGTATTTGGGCAATGTAGAATATTCTATATTTATGTTATATTGTTCGAAAGTATTCTTCTTAAGAATTTTTGCAGAGAATAGTAATAATAATGTAAAGGAAAGTTCTGCCCACTGAATACTTAAGGTGGGAGTGCAGTAAAGACAAGTCAAAACATTTTTTTGGTCATTGCTTCAATACGAACATAAGAGTTTAATTTTCTTCACATGGTAACTTAATAAGTTCTTGAATATCAGTCAAAGGTGTCCTAGGATTTAATGACAACCTTTTTTCTTTATTTAAAAAGTGTTTAACCTAACGCTGCTATATTCATGATATATATTCAACAACTGATGTTACCATGTGTATAAAACTAAACTATGTTTGTACTGGATCAATATTTTATTTATTTTCTCCAACAAAATGTTTCAATATACAAACTGTTAAAACACTGCTTTTAACATGCCTTCCTCACACTTTCATCTCAAGGTCATAAGTCAATGATCCCCACCTCTCCATTATTTGGCCATTTAATTTCCGCCCCTAAAGCTTGTTTTGAAATATACGTCTCCGCGACGCTCAGGACGTTGACATCAATAAAAACACCTTTATAAAATGAGTTCAGACTCTTTACCGTGACGCGGGACTGCGAGGACTTGGCCAGGAAGTAGAAAGGTGTGAACCAGTGGTTCCCAAACTAAGGGTCGCGACCAAAAGGAGGGTCACGGGAAGGTCTCTACAAAATGGTCAAAAGTTATGAAACATTACAAACTCTTCTTTGAGTTAGTGTATTGTAAGGATAACTAATTATAAATTGCAACACTGGCAATGCAAATGGAGTGGTTTTCTTGACATGACATGCCATCCAGTTTGGTCGCATGTATGTAGATTATAAGCGGCTCTGGGGGCACAGAACGCTGACCAGGGTACACCGTGGGAGGTCTGCACGTCGTACCCGCAATGAGAAGATGTTATGATAGTGATTATGGAGGTGATGGGCCAATGAGACCAATGATGAACGTTCGGATAATTCCCTCTATGAGAAAAATACCTAAGGTACCATCTGGGGAATCGAACCCGGGACCTCTAGGCTGGCAGCCAGGTGCACTGACCACCGCATAACGGGGCCAGATGGATCAGTGTTTAAACACTCCTGTACTAAATATTTTATACCCATCTCAAAGACAAACTCATTCTGACTTTAAAAGTTGAATTAGGTGTTATCCTTCTTTTGACAATATATTTCACCTCTTTGAACAGAGATTTTCAGGTATTTTAACGATCGAGACTAAAGCAAGTAATCGTTTGGATTCATTAACATAACATTCAAGGTCCCTATAAAATGAAGCATCAAATTTTAAAATTAAGTTGCGTTTTCACTGGAAGATATTGTGTAATTTTCTATTTTGTGAGATTAAAAAGTTACTGAAATTGATTCAATTTAGCTGATAGCATTTATCTATGCAAAATAAAAACTCAAAATAGCTCTCTCGAAGAATTCGTATTTTTTGTTCACTTAGCGAACATTGTAACTAGATCACACTTTCAATAAAATCTGTGATCTACATTTTATCTGGCTACAAATTTAATTGAATTAACTAAAGCTATTAAAATTAAATAGGTTTTGTTATTAAAATTAATTAGATTAAGCTAATTACGGTAAATAATATGAAAAATTAAGCAATCGAAACTACAGCGGAGTCTCAATTACCTTACAAACGGGACTGACAGGTTGACTGAAAGGTCGGACGATACAGTTACAGGGGTGAAGGGAAAACAATGGAGATGAGAGCATGAGTGAAACAAGTCCAGATTAAATGGAAGTGCAAAACCGGTATGAAATAAGGTTTAATACTAATTATTACACAGTTTAATTAATGCATTAAGCTACATAACTATTATTTTATTCATATAAAAACAAATAGAAATGGGTATTAAATCAGTTAAATTGAACTTTACTTATGTCGGATAGTCGGGTCTATATTGTACATGTGATGCCACTTAGAATCGTAAGGCTGGGGAAATATTATACTTAGGCTCGTGGTAAAACAAGTTTGGGAAAAACTTGTGTAAACAATAGCATCTGCTCTTGACACAACACGTCTAAAGCCCAATGTCCCCCTGACCGTCACCTCTGTTGGAGTCACCCTCCCTCAACCAGCCCAGTAGGGGGATAGTCCGCCTTGGTGTCCGCATGGTCTAGACTTCATTATCACGATACACTTGATCACCGGAGACTGGGAGATCGAGGTTCGTGTCCTGTTTGGGTGTAATTAAGCCAGTTTTCCCTAATTGATTTTACACAATACCTCCACGTAAATGTGGGTACATTTCCTCTAGATTCAAACTTCCTCATCCCTAACACATTAGCATAACTATTATATATGCGTACGGATAGTAAGACACCGTGGTAAAAAACAAACTTGGGTATCCGCATTGGACTGGGGCGCTTCTCTATTCTGGTATTGTTGACTAGTGATGGAGGGGTTTGGGTTCAAATTACACTGAGGTGTACTGGCTGTTTATTTTTATAAATAGATTCCCACAAAGCAAGTTCAGGTATATTTCCTATCCATTTGACCCTACCCTCCATACCATCTTCGGATAGTAAGACATGGTACACGTAAGAAGATGATCTTTGTTCGGAATTAGTGCAGTTTTAAAACTTCCTCCAATAAAATAAAATGGATACATTAAAATATTATTATTATTATTAGCAGCGCGTCTTACTAACCGTTCGGGTTATACGCACTTACGCTAATGTGTAATAGTAGGGTGATTGTGAGATGAAATGAAGGACCT
>CABFOV010007010.1:11715-30052 GCA_902141375.1 Timema poppense | reverse complement strand
GGGGGGGGGGGGGAAGGGGAAGAGGATTAGGGGCTTGGGTTGAAATCCCTCTTCAGAGTGATTCCTAGACAGTATTATGACTCCCTTAAATGCTGGCTTAGGTTAAAGCTCTTACTACTAAACGATTCCTAGGTTGTGTCTTAACTATCTTACGTAAGTATCTGGCAATCACTGAAAGGAGGGACCAACTCCTGCCGCTGAAGGTACTTAATTCGGCCAAGGCAGAGGGAGAGGAGGCAAACAGCTCTTTGGGGCTGATGACAGCCAGAGTTCATCCCCATTAAGTGGAGGACACAGTCATGATGAGTTAGAGGAGTGTTCCCCAAGGATTCCTCCTGACCCGACAAAGTGTGATGGCTTCCAACTTGAAAAGTCGTTTACTTACATTAGGTGCACTAATGGTTACGGGCGGGAATTATTTGACACTTATATTATATTTTATTTAAAGCTGTGACTGTTTTTTAGTTTACCACACTAGTTGATAATCTACTCACTGTATTTTACAGTCAATTGCCGTACATCATTGTTAAACCGTAGAATTTAACCTCCTGCCTCACCTGAAAGTATTTAATGCTGAACTGTGTATTGGTATTCTGTTAAGATCTGAATGAACTGGCAAATATTGCGTTAAGTCACTTACAAGTAGGAAGACTTTTCTCCCGAGAAGGAAATGACTATTCATTATATTCTGCAACAATTTATTGACTTAAGCTAGTCCATGACTCGGTTTATTGTTGCATCATTCTGTATGAACAATTTGTCTCCTATGATGAGAGCCTCACTATTATATCTCGCCATGCTGGTGTTAAATGTTTCTATTAACGATACAGATATTTTGTAGAGTGATCGATAGGTACAATCTACCTTAAGAAGGTTTTTATCCTGACTTTTTCGGAGTTAAACAAAAAAACATTTCCACCGTGTCCTCTATCATAAAACAAAGGCAGTGTTAACATGAATGTAGACTGCCTTCAAAGTAACAGATAATAACGTTTCAATTTATTTCGGTGGAACGTGAATTTCTACAAAACATTAGTTGTATTTATAATAACAAATACTAAACAAAAAACTTTTTGTTAGCTGTAAACATTTACATTTGTCAAATAAACACATTTTTAAGATCAAATATGAATACATTACAACAAAACTATACAACCAGGTCACTGTATAATAATCTGTAATTTATATTTGGATTGGAGTTTGAAACTTCTACTGTAAATCTGTTGTCTTAAAGTAAAACTGGCATAAAAATGAATGAAATTGATGAACTCAAAAAAGTTTATATTTCATACAATTTTGTTATTTAAGAGTTATTGGATTTTTCATTTTTGATCATACCTTGAGTGGTTTCTTTAATAATTTACAAAATTTAAGCTTTTAGCTTTTTGGAATTCTTGTGTTTAGATATATACATATAAACATACATCATTAGATATTTATTTATATATATTATGTGTGATTTTTTCAGCTATTATATCTAATCGGCTATAAGCGATATCATACACTAGCCCAAAGTAATGTTTATGTTGGTTGGGACACGATTTTTTTTTTTTTTAATCGAAGAATTATATGGTATGCGAATATGAAAATAATTGTGTCTTATGTTTATGTTGAAAAAATACGTGAGAGGTGTCATCAAGTTGGCCGACATCTTGATAACAGCTCAAACGTCATTGTTTCGAATTATTACATATTGTTTGTCGAGAAAATGGACAGCAAAGCTGACAATTACCATATTATCGTCCTGCATATTGACTGTGAAGCGTCTTCAGCAGGCCTCGGGAGAACTGAAATAAAGACATACAATGTAGATTTATAACTAGCACTAAATAATGATAGCCATAAGTTTTTTTAACGATTTCAAGAACGTGTCCGTCATTGGGCCTTTTGTACTGAACAAACGCGTTAGGAAAATTAAAGCCGCGTTTTCCTTCCCTGTATCATGAAGATTGCTGGCCAGTTCTCATTTGTATTATTTGTGACTTTACCAATTCATGCAACATAGGTTCTTCAGTTTGAGAAGAAATGATCACTCTTCTTAGTCTATAAGCAGCCTCTGGAGTTTTCAATTTATTACTCTCATGGGAGAACACCAAGAGATGGTAGTGTGAAAGTCCACATTTTTGGAATTCAATGTAATAGATGTAGGCGACACATACTCCAAAGATTTGTTTGACATTTATATCATCAATGATTAATTATAGCTCTGCCTTGAAGACTCTGCAAATCCAATCTCGATAATAGCCAGCTTATTTGGCCCCACGTGGGGCTAAAATAATTTAAGGCATTTTTGGGATACACGTTACGATAATGAATAGATTGGACTTGGAAAGTTACTTATTATAGCGATCAAGTCTTGGAAAGGCTGATTAATCTGATGTGAAGAACCCTAAAAAGAGGATACTAAGGTTACAACTTTACCAACAGGCTTATTTTTTTCTGCAGCAACTTCAAGGTGAGTAAACAACATTTGATACTCATCTACATGGAATTTGTATCAGTTAAGTTTGATGAACCAAAGCCCTCCAGTCGACCCCACTCCTGCAATAAGCGTCCACCACATACTTTTGTGATAGCTTTCCTGAATGACGTAACACAGAGAATCACTGTTACCATGAGGTGGTACATGTAAAACTAGATGCACGTAACAGTGTGTCTGGTCTCACTGACATGAACAGCATGTTACAAACCAATTGAAACGCCAGGCTTTCCTTTAGGAAAATGAAACGAATCAGTTGCAGACGAAAGATTGTTAATGGATTTAACAGGATAATCAATGGGGTAAACCTGAAGGTATCTCCTCATAGACGGCTCTTTACCAACAAAGACAACAGTAACATCGTTTTGGGCCACAACCATGTTAAATATATTTGGATCCATACCCATGGCGGTTTTGATGGACATGATTACCTTTCTGGGTTGTCCCCCTTTCTGTCGAGCGTCAACCTCCTCGCATGTTATCCTAGTAAATATATTGCAATGCATGTGATATTACAAGTTAACTTGACTGATTATGGTCTTAAGTCTAGCTATAATCTTTAACTAGCAAGAGTCGTGTTGTTGGCAATGGATTATCTTCACCATCTCAACACCTAAGTTATACAACAGATTATACTGTGATAGGTTTTGACCTCGTGTCCTGACGTAACCTTAAGTGAAATGGTCAACATAACGATATATATTATGTAAGAAACTTATCCCTTTGATTCATTCAAGCCATTGAAGTGGGAAAATACCAGGGAAAACTTGTAGTGGTGTTCAGGTTGCCTGTAATCTTTGGCGGGTTTGTGATGGCCTGTCAGGAGCTGCTCGATTGCCTTAGGCACAGGTTGTAGAGGTGGAAACGTGACTTTACCTCTTTTACAACAGAGAGTGGATGTCCTATTACAACCAACCAATAGATAATCAAAATACCTGGTCCCACAGCTATAACATGTTTTGGACACACGCCTCATTGAATGCGTGATTACATTTACAACCACCCTTACGTAAGTGCCATATATATATATATATATATATATATATATGTATAGCTGAGACTTGGTGGCCAGCCAATCCTCCATTTGACTTTAATGGTTTGCTATTCGTATACTAGAAGATTAGTTGACACTAGGAACAATGCCTCAAAGTTACGCCGAAAATTAAGAACGTAAGCTTGAATGTATGTTAGTTCAGGATGCTTTTCAACTCAAACTAAAATCAGATTATAATAATAATATTTTGTTTTCTAGTGGATTCAAAATTTCTTAAGATTAATGTAACGATGACTGTTTTCATATTAAATATTTTTGTGTCGTGAAAATTAAAACAGAAAGAGAACGACCCTCTTTCCATTTAACGAACTACTTCCAATCTCTCAACAACTGTAAGCGCAGCTGTCTGTTTGTATTTGATTTGAAGATATAAGTGCATTGATTGAGATTGTTTTGAAATTTAAGGGGCTCTCCCATGCAGATGACGTCCCGCAGAATCTAAAAAGTTTAAACAACTTTTTTTTTTTCAAAATGATAATGCATAATGCTTTTATATTATGTCATTGGTGTGGAGCTCACCGCGGGGCCATATCTGTTCTTCTCTTCTGTTTTTCAGTGAAGGTGTGAATCCACATTAAGACATCGTTCGGCTCTCACCTTAATCCAGACCTGCTTGACAGATAGCGTAAGATGGTTGGGCGTGATTAGGCTAATTTTGCTTTGCGATTTACAGGTTACCGTTGCAAGTACTTATCCTCGCGATACAATGGGCAAACACATAAAGTGAACCCCTAGAAATGAGCCTGTTAGAAATGCATACAGTAGTTATTAACTTTTTACCCTGTGTTATTTTATTATGAACTAAGAACACCGGTTCTCGGGGTAAATATGAATGAGCATCTTCTCTTAAAATGAAGTATGCGGAGATGTAAATAGATTATGCTTTTGTGTGATTGTAAATTGTGAGTGATGGTGTAAGATGGTTGTGTAAAGGTATGAGGTACGATTTTATTGCGATTGTATGTAACATATCTATATTATCTATTCCTCTTGTTAACAACGGCAAAAGCCAGAATTTAATACTATCGCGAAGTACTGAATCATCTACCAAGAAGTTAAGGTGTTGGGAAAGGTAAATACGTGTTAAATTGAGCGAGCTGTGTTGGATGGATATCCCCAGGAGCTGCAAGAAAACTTTTTATATCGCATTGTTATCGAGTACCTCGGTAAACTCCTCTACCCCTTCCCTACTTCCAAAACTGATCCATATAATTATAAAATGTGCCTGACCATGAAGTAAAAATGATACTTCTTCCTAAAAGTCCTAAGCACAGACTTGAAATAGCTATATCATAAGTATTCGACTTACCTAAAATTATAAGGCTTGATTTTAGATAGCTCACAGGGATGGATTAAACCCCGACCTGCCTAACTTTTTTGTGCCTTATTATCTAGTACTTTATAAGTAATTCATATTTAAAAACCATGAAATAACATTTCCATTCCTTTTGTAAGTTAACTTATAACACCAATGTGCCCTGTCCTCTTCCTCCTCCTTCAGTTCCCAGAATTATCTTATTCCCTTCAGGTCATCCAATATTTGAACACTTCTTCCTAAGCTCCTCTTTTCCTCAACCCTTTCTCTCTGACGTCGTGCAGAAGACAGTTTCTCCTGAGGATGTGTCCGATCAAGTTTTCATTGTACCGAAGTATCACATCCAAAAAGGTTTCTCTTCTCACCTACACTTTTTAAGACTTCTTCATTTGTCACCTTGTCTGGCCCCCTGATCTTCTCAAGTCTTCACCAGTACCACATTTCAAAGCTTTCCCAAGCATTTCTTTCCCCTCTTCCTAAGAGTCAACATTTCTGTTCCGTACAGTGCGATGCCCCTAATGTAGCATTTCATCAGTTTATTCCTCAATTACAAATTCAAATTGCTGTTCAGCAGTAAACTTTGGTTTTTGAAAGCTTCCTTGGCCATGGTGGTCTTTGACATCATTTCCTCAGTGCATTAGACATTTTTTCTTAGCAGAGTTACTATGTATTTGAAGTGGTCAATTCTTTCCACGTTTTCAACTTTTATTTTCAGCAGATCTTCATTTTTTGGAATACCCATTTCTTTTGACTTAATTATTTACTAACAAAAACTAAAAAAAAAAAGTTTTCACAAAATGTTACTGATTTTTTTCTCGTTAGATAAGATGTAATATATATCCATCAGTAGACCGTGAATTAACAAAGTGTCTAGTTGTACGCGATACAGACGAACACTCGTCTCATAACCAGTACCAATAGCTATCAGCAAATTGATTTGCACGATTTATTTGGTTTGAGCTCTCAGTAAAACCCTCACTTGTTTTAAGCAGCACCCAGAAAATAGATTTCCCCCACTCCCGAGATAGAAAACACTCTTTGGGATTACAAATGCTTCGCAAAGTGCCTATTTATCCAACGCTGTTTGTATTCCTTTCACTTATTCTCTCTACTTCTTTTCCATTATTCCCCTGAAATATATAGCTTGAAAATCAATATTAGTTTGAAATTTTAATCACTAGCTTAAAAATAAGAGCTAATAATGACTTATTTTAAGGGGCAGGAAGGATGTAATATACCATTGCTGACGGGGAAAGAGAATGAAAAAGCTAAAAAAAAAATCACATGTTAAAAAAACACCCTCATTACCTTTTATGGTTAATCACCAACAATTCCCTTTTGTAGCCATAAATAAACATGTTTATGATCTTCTTCTGAAAATTGAAAAATCACACCTGGATACGGGAAACGAACCCCGGGACCTTTGGCTTAGTACGACAATGCAAACCACTGAGATATCCAGGAGTCGTGCTGTGCTCATGGTCATTCTTAACTCATATTTTATTGTACAGTGGCAGCAATAAGCAAACTACCCAGTCGAAGGTGGCTGCGTTATCTGATAGCTCGTCATCTTAATGAAATCACACATTTGTAGCCGACGATTTCCGCACGTCCGTCATAGACTCTGCCTTAAAATATGAGAGAAGAATGACCCTGAGCATGTGACATTTCCTGGATAGCTCAGTCATCAGAGCATTCTCGTACTAAGCCAAAGGTCCTGGGTTCGATTCCTGTGTCAAGGTGTTATTCTCACTTTTCGGAATATGATATCTAAATTGAGTAAATCCTCACTAAAAATATAAATAGGAGCGTTGGCTGTTTAATTCTTATAAATAATACTTTTATGATCCCCTGGTTGTAAAAATGTATATTTTACAGTTTATTTCTTGGTTATTATTAGTCATTTTATATTTTAGGTAATGTTATCTTGCTTTTCGTCATTGTTTGATCATACATTTGTTTTGAATATTGGCCTAAATATGACTGATATTTTGTAAATTGCGTGAATACTAAAAAAAAAAAAAGATTTCTACCCACACAATTGTTAAACGGGTGACCTGGTGGTCTTGGGGTAAGGTGTCAGACTTCTATGCTGGCGGCCGGGGTTCAATCCTCGGTCCCGGCAAAGATTTATCTGATTATCAAACCCTTCCTTCACCTCTGACAAGACATCTTGTGAATGTGTGGAATGCCAGTCCTCCACCGTGGTTCGGATTCCACGTTAAACTTTAGGTCCTTCATTTAATCTCACAATCACCCTACCATTTCACATTAGCGTAAGTGCGTATAACCCGAACGGGTAGTAAGACGCGGTGCTAATAATAATAATAATAATAATAATAATAATAATAATAATTGTTAAACCAAGAAGTTAATGTAGAATACAATGTGAGTTTGTACCTTCCTTACTTGCGTAGTTGTAAAATACACTTTTATAGTAATTCATTACTACCAAGCTTGAAAGGGACTGGTGAGATAGCAAGCTATAGCTTATAAAGCAATACATTTTAAATAAAAATATATATTAGTATTTACAGGAATCCAAGGTTATTTGTTAAAGGTTCATCGTTGCATGCAGATGTGTTAGTGTTCACTTGTAGATTGCGTTTAATTTATTATTGTTAATTTAATGCGAGTTTTCTTTCACTTTTTGGGACACTTTTTTTAAAATTAAAAGTAATTTCTTATAAGTTTGAATGTCATTCTATCGGTATTATTTTGACTTTTTATAGGTTATAAAAATCCGCAACTTTATTATTATTATTAATATAAATTAAAAGGAGAGGTTAACGCTTACGTTACGTTACTATTAAGTAACCATACAATTATTTATGTGATTGACGTCTGATTACTTTTGATTAGTTAAAGAAACTTCTAAAAAAAACAGTGAAATTTTTCTCGAAATTCATTTCATGTAATAGAGAAAGGGACATAACTCTTTACGTAGTAGCTAATTAATATTTTGTTTTAAATGAAAATTTATATTTATGTGTATTGCGTATTCAAGTAACCAATGAGTATCGAGCTCGACTTTTAAACCAACTTATTCCTAGATCTATCACAATATTTAGTCCCTTGCCTATTAGTTTATAAAAATGAACTTCACCAAAGTTAAAGTCTTCGAGTAATTTTGTAAATTGAAACAAGAATCCTTAAGACGTTAGGAAAACGCGCTAATAACCAAATTAAGGAGTGGAACTAAATTTATGATTGCTTGCCCTGGTCATAAAAAAAGAATTCAAATGGAAAAGAGCCATCTATACAATGTGCTGTGCTACAACGTATACAAAATTGCCTACACTGATAGTAGCACGGGGTTAACATAGAATAGGGGTTATAATACCAGCTGCTACACAATAAATATTAGACAGTTGCCTATACTGACCCGTAACAAGGGGCTCATAATAGCTGTAATAATACCAGCACCACACAGGCTGCACAGCGTAGAATACACAATTATTGTCTACACTGGTCAATACAAGACGTTTATTCCGTAGCCAATCAGAGCTAGCTCGGCTACAGTTTTTTTTTCGTGGAACGTTTAGCTCTGACGCAATAGGATATAATTCTGTTCAAGCGTTTGAGGGTTTTCCCCCTTTTCGCTTAATTTCATTAGAATTCATTTCACTTACTCTCTGTTTTTAATTAGTTTAATATGCGCATAGTCCGTATGAGCGAGAAATTACGTGGTATTATTGTTGCACATAGAGGTAATAATACCATAAGCCAAACATTAGAACATTTATAGTTTTTTACACCGGTAATTACAAGGGGATTTGTTAGAACAGGTATAGTAATAATAATAATAATACAACGTGCTATACACACTATGTGTGTGTGTACAAAATTAAATGTTGATGACCTCCTAATTTAAAAGCAATTATGCTATAGTTTGTCTCTTCATAAATATCTACTTAATATAAATATATATTAATATTTATAACATGGGTGAAATTTATTATTTAACACTGATTTTGAATAAAAATAAGCAAAGCTTAATATGAATATTACAGTATATTTGCAAAATTTCCTATTAAAAATTCTGTAAGGAAGATTGCTACTCCTTTCATTCTAATAATTATTGTGACATTTAGTTTAAAAATTATACTATTAAGCTAAGGGATCTGGGCAAAGTTCCAAAACATGATGTAAAGTGCCTAGCTATGAATAACGTCGTTTAATTAAACTTCTGTGATAAAAATAATATTTTCAGCTTTCTTTAAACTCTTTCATGCTAGTCTAACTTTCTAAAAATATTGTATAATTATTTTATTCCTTATTGAACATTTTAACTTTCTCGCAATTTTCCATACTTTACGCTTACAGACAATTTTAATTTTTGAATCAATTAGAACAGCTCAAAACAACGTATTTCTTAAGCCCAATATTGAGGTGAAATTGTATGTATTCATTTTTATTATCAATTTTTATCAAAAAATGCAAATAAAAACATATTCACTAATTTAAAGTCGTTCTTTTAATACCGGCTTCTGTCTATATTATAAATATTTTGGAATTTGATTTCTTGTCAGATCTACTGTGTTGTTTATTTATACATGGTTTTACACCCGCCTCCACCAAATGCGGGTGCATTAATAAATGTTATCTTCCTCGCCGCTACCCCACTAAGGTAAATGAAGCGGATAACTCAAATGAGAGGTGAGTAAAAATACTTTTCATTGAATATAAAGTGGCATTTTAATAAACTATGTGTATTAGAATGTGTAAATAAAAAATCTTGTTTTTCCCTGGATATTTCAGATATCATTGCGATTTTAGGATGATATTTTTAACTGGCTGTAACGTGTTTTCAGTTGGATTATATATTACTGTCATAGTAATGTTTCCTAATAAAACTATTAAAATTTATCTTGAAATTAGAGGAGTACATTAATGGATTAGTTAATGAAGGATACTATTATATATATGATATGTTTTTTCTATAATCCCCTTCTATCTACCCTCCAAACCCGAGAATTCCCAGCATCGGATTATTACGGACTCTATTTCCCCCCTGCCACCTCCACACGGAAAGGCGCCTGTAACCTCTGACATTTCAGTTCACGAAATGAAAGTCCGACTGGGACCCAGAACTCTCGCCTACACTGTTCCCTGTTGCCACGGAACTGAAACATCGGGGGAACGTTTTCAAGACCTCACCACTCATTAGTAAATTCGTGCTATGACTTAATGTAATGACTTACATTTTCTGTAAGGAATCTAATTAAATACCAAACTAACGGATCGCTGGGTACACAGTATCGTCTAATTTTGTATGCCGGTAATTGGAAGGTAGGGGTTTGAAGAACGCCCAAGCGTAATGTTTATTAGTTATTACAATTTTTTCCATTCTACGCAAATGTGGGTACATTTTAATATAAATTATACCTGTTTAATTCCTACCTCATTGTTGTAAATATGCAGGTATAAGTGATGTTTAATTAGACGCGATAAATTACACACACTAAATAAGTGCAGATTAGTTACCGTTTAAAAACGTAATTCAAATAGATTATGTTGAAAGAAGTCTGGATACGGGAATTTAAACTGTAAGCCGTGTACAGTAGCCCCATGGCTTCTTTGGTGCTGACTGACAGCTCACAGCTGACTTCTGACAGTCAACATTTAGGTATATAACTAAATTTTAACCGTCAAAAGTGACAGCTGCTAAACACATGTTGTTGCAGATCATATTTTCCAGCGTAGGGACACATAATTTGGTCTGGTAACTTTTCAAAGCTATCAGTCAGCACCAAAGAAGCCATGGGGCTACTGTATATATTATATATTCGGAAGTCAGCCCATTCAATCTGAATTACTTGTTATTCTTAAACTTTGAGATTAGTTGGCTCATGAGTCTAGGATATGATTACGGCCCTTGACCGGCTATCGCCCGTACCAGTGAGCTACCCAGTATAATCCTCTAGCCAGAGTCATAACCTATCAGTACAAAAATTAGTGATATTTCCATGTTCTCATGTCTTTAAAAAAATTATTTTGAATTTAGAAATTGAATGGTTGAAAATGTTAACCCAGTTAGGAATTCTATACTAGACCGTTTACAGTGATGTGATAAATCATCGGTTAGTATGCCTGTTTTGTAAGGTTTATTAAAAATATTATTAGAGATTTATTTACAGTAAACTGTCTAAAAGTAATTAGTACAGGCGCGTATAGCCCAAACGGGTAGTGAGATACAATGTTAATAAATATATATAATATATATGCGTATAATACAAACTGATACTTGGACATGATGGGAAAAAAATCTCTAGAGCCAAATTAAATTTTTTTAAAAGAGTAAAATATTTTTAATTTTATCGTTGTATCTTAGATCAAAATAGTATCACAATATAAAATTTGAACTAAATTCATCAAATGTTTCGGCTGTAGCCCATGGGTGGACTTGAAACAAGTCTAAACCTACCCAATTAGAATTAAATGTAAAAGAAGAACTAATTAACGTTGAGACAACCCCTCTTCTATATAACATAGTTGCTCATAAAAGTATCTTATCTCAATTTTATATTATTATTTTTATAACATGATCAACATATTTCCAAATAGTTTCATAAAAACTTATTCTCTTATAATCAAATTAGATGTTAGGTTAGCAAAAACTTTTTTCTTTTTAAATTCTAATCAATTTACATTTTAAAATTAAGCTCGTCTGCAATAATGAGCAATTAATGCAATATTATTTTAAAGGTTTTAAAGAACTTTGGAAAATCGTATATGTTTCAGTAATAATTTAAAATGGTTTTAAGATATTTTATATTTGGTTTTAATAGTGTACGGCCTCATATTACAAAACAGGGTTAATTTACTTTGCTTAATGACAATTCAAATATTATAATTTTTGCACCACGTCTTACTAAACATCTGGAATATCTTTATTTATTCAATCAATGGGACAGGGATGAGTGAATTAAAATTTACAGGAAATTTACCAAAACTTGCGTGTCACTAGAGAAATAAATTATTAAAGAAAAAGACCATTGGCTTATCCCGCTCAGAGCCTTTCTTGTCTTGTCAGGCTTAATGGTGACAGGAAAGTAGGGTTTGAATTCCCACCAGGCTAATAGGTATGCTTTTTAAAAAGTTTCATAATCTCCTTCTATACAAATAAGGGTACAATTCCTCTAAAATGACCTCCTTCATTCCAACTCATTATAAATATGCGTATAGCCCAAATGGGTATTATTATTATTATTATTATCATTAATATTAGCACTGCGTCTTACTACCCGTTCGTCGGTGACCTGGCGGTCTAGCGGTAAGGTGTCAGAAATCTGTGTTGGGGGTCCGGGGTTCAATCCTCGGTCCCGGCACAGATTTATTTGATTACCAAACCCTTCCTTCACCTCTGACAAGACATCTTGTGAATGTGGGGAATGCCAGGCCTCCACCGTGGTTCGTATTCCACGTTAAACTGTAGGTCCTTCATTTAATCTCACAATCACCCTACCATTACACATTAGCGTAAGTGCGTATAACCCGAACGGTTAGTAAGACGCGGTGCTAATAATAATAATAATAATACCCGTTCGGTTTATACGCACTTACGCTAATGTGTAATGGTAGGGTGATTGTGAGATGAAATGGAGGAACTACAGTTTAACGTGGAATCCGAACCACGGTGGAGACCTGGCATTCTCCACATTCACAAGATGTCTTGTCAGAGGTGAAGGAAGGGTTTGATAATCAGATAAATCTGTGCCGGGACCGAGGATTGAACCCCGGCCGCCAGCACAGAAGTCTGACACCTAACCCTAGACCGCCAGGTGACCAAATGGGTAGTAAGTCGCGATGTAATAACAGGTAGCTTTCTCTCTTTGATAAACCAAGAGCAAAATAATCTCTTCGGATTAAGAACATTTTAGAGATGCACATGAGTGGCTGAGTGGTCCAAGAGGATGGATTCCCTTTACACATTTTAGCTGGTAGAAGTGAGGTTGGGTCTAGAATTTCGGCAGACTTAATTAAAAATTATGTTTTATTGTTTCACTTTCTGGTTATCTTACATGTAGAGAAAGTATTGTGATCGTCAAAAAAATCGAACTCGAGATTTTGATTAATCTCGACGTTTCATGACCCCGCGAAACCGAAAAAGATGTTTTTAAATTTCCGTCTATCTGTCTGCACCTCCAACTAGAGCCTAAAATATTTTAACTATCAGGCTAAAACTTGATGTATAGGGTTTTCATAGGGTTGCCCCGAGGGGTTTTGGGAATATGGATATCTAACCCTAAAATTATGGGTAGTTTACTGAAGGACAAAAAGAGAAAAAGTCAATTTTCTCAAAATTGGCTCTAGCGATTTTGTTTTAATATAATTTATAAATATTACAAACAAAATATATACTCTCAATATTTCGGCAAAATGATTTTAAGGGCTCCGGTCAAATGCGTGAATTCTCATTTATTATCATATCTCCGAAAGTATTTGAGATATAAAATTACTTATCAAAGGAAATTTTTAATACAAATATGTTAAACGTAGCATATTTTTTTATAAATCTATTAACATTCAAGCTATATGCATATATATTATATATATATTTTTTTATAACTTCTCGAACACAAAAGGTAGAGTACTGCGACCGTAAAAAATCTAACCTGAAATGTTGATGGATTTCGACGTCTCATGACCCCCTGAACCCTAAAAAGTGGTATTTGCAATGACGTTTGTCTGTGTGTCTGTTTAAACTTAAACTTAAAAGAGTAGTTTAAATAAAGGACGAAAAGAGAAAAAATCTATTTTCACAAAATCGACCTCAATGATTTTGATTAAAATTCGTATACAAACGTTGATTAAAATTATAAATAAACTGGCTATTTACATTTTCCCATAAAAATGAGTTTTAGGGTACTTTACAGAAGCTGAAATTTCCTTATCACCGCATCTATTTGAGATACTAAATAACTTATCATTGCAAAATTATAGTTCTATTAAAAATAAAAAACTTGTAGCCTATGTGAAATATATATTTTATAAAACCATCATTCTATGAGATATTGGAAAATATATTAATACAATTTTGTGAGCTTTAGTTTTAAAGAGATACTACTTAAGGTGTGTCAGAAGGAAGCGTGAGTAATTCTACAGTTTTATAGAGCATTACATTTTTTTTGGCTAAAATATTTCTCCAGTAGCAACAAAGAACATAGTTTTCTGCACATGATAATATCAAAATATCTTGAATATCCGTCAAGGGTGTCCTGAAATTTTGTCAAAACTTTTTCTCTTTGTTTAAAAAGTTTTGACAAATTTCCTGGACGTTTTTGACGGATATTCAAGATCTGTTGATATTAGCGTGTGCAAAAAACTAAACTCTATATTGCTTTTCGAGAAATATTTTATTTAATTTGGCCACAAAAGCAATGCTCTAAAAACTGTAAAATTACTCGCGATCCTTTCTGCCGCACCAAGTTTTAAAGAAATATTTCTCCAATGCCATAGAGTATTAAATATAAGTAAGTATCTAAAAAGGTTTATGATAGTTTTCCTTAAACCTCTTAGGAAAATGTTTTTACAACAATTAAAAATAAGTAAGTATCTCAAAAGGTTTATGTTATTTTTCCTTAAACCTCTTAGGAAAATGCTTTTACAACAATTAAATATCTCCATTTTATACTCAATAGTAAATGTTTACATTTTGTACTGGTCAACATTTATAAATGAGGAATTTAATAGCAATGCGATGACATGCATATGTGTAACACCTAATAAAATGTTAAAATTTTATCCGGAAGTCGACATTTTAATACGAAGTGTTGACCCTTGTGGACCCAAAATTGATCTTTTTTTTATATCAGTTCAAACATACAAATGACGACATTAATTCCTTAAAAATAAAATTATAGAATTTAAAACCGGGACCCAAAACATGTTTTACATAAGTATAGTTAATTTATATTTGGTTTTGCTAGTGTATATTTTTTTTTCATATATATTACGAGTTTTGAATAAATATCTTGATTTTTAATCAATAGATCGAGAAAATCCGGGCGTAGTTCTGTACCATTTATTTTCTGGTTCTTTCTAGTATTCTTTTAATCGTAAATGCTATTTCTTACAAACAATTTTCATTCTTGCGAGACTTGGATTGATTTACTAATAATGGTCGTGTAGAACGTTATAATTAACTAAATTTTTACTAAAACGCTAAATATTACTTAAAAGTAATGATCCTTTCACATACTATTAATTATAAATTACTTCTTTAAATTGCTAAAAAAAAGTGAGATGCGTGATCTTTTACGTCACCGTAATAAAGGTTTACGTCACTCTAATAAAGGTTTACGTAAGTATTTGAGAGGTATTTTAACGTAGTTTCATTTTAAGTAGTGCTGAGACATGTTGCAGAATTCCACAAATCGATTTTTATTTAAGAAGTGACTGTTTATTTCAAAATATAGTCTAAAATGGACGTGAAAGATTTATACCTTACATTTAAATTGTTTTTATTAAAAATAAATAGCGGAAAATTGTGAAATTAGCTCATTTTAAACGATGTCTGGCGCGATAAGGCGCAGATTTAAGATTTAAATAAAACTTAAAAAAAAACATTTAAAATACCTTTATCGAACAAAAAAGGTAAATATTAAAATCTCCTTGTAAAAGATTTAAATAAATACGTGATTCAAATAGCCCGATTTCTGAGATAAATACCCCCAAGTTTTTACTAGAATACTTTTTATCCTTTCTCATATCAGAGTAATTTAGAGAATATAATTGAATTAGTAAATTTATTAAAAATAAATATAATAATTTTAGTAAAGATTAAATGAATAGTTATAAAATACAACTATTCAAATATAACATTTATTCAAATAAATAGTAGATGAGTTAAAATTAATTGGTATACAATAAGCAAACATAGTCATAGCATAAAAGTATAAAGTGTATAGCCTGAACTGGTAGTAAGATGCGGTGCTAATAAAAATACAATAATTGCAAGTTAAATAAGTACCTATGATATTTAGGCATCTAACAAAAGATAGTGATTATAAATTTGTGAGAATTTAATGCATTAACTAAAACTAATTAAAAGAGAGCTATTTAAGACACGTTAAAATAAAATACAAACATATAAATAATATATAAATCAAGATAAACATTTTAAAGATTAGAAGTTTGAGTCAAATTGATCTTCTGAGATTAAAATACATACAACTTGTATAAAGTTTTATTTGTGGATGATGCTAAAAATATTTGATTGAAATTATGAAAAGATGAATATATAATACTTATATTGTAAAAATAAGTAAAAATGTATGATCTAATTGATGAAAATTGATATTCTCTTATACGTTAGTCCCTTGTTATTTGGTACAATGGCTGCTTTCACAGCACATTTAGTGACGACTAAATTCAATGCTCTCCAGTAACATCTTCAGGTATAATTAATCGATGTATGTGATGAGTCTCACTTCAAAATTCGTGCCAAGGAACATGGGGTTGGCGATTAGGAATATTTCCCATATTACCAGAAATATCTTAAATTGGGAAATTTTAAAATAGGTCTACAGAAAATGTAGGGGCTACAAATTAGTAAATACCTTTTAGATCAGGTAGAAAATCAAAATTTGGCAGACAGGTAGAGAAACTACCTCCATATGACCAAATAAATCTTGTAAGTATGAAATTAATAAGAGCGATTCGGAGAAAATGGATAAGGGGTGGTGTTATAAACTTACAAAACTAATAAAAAATAATTACTTACTAATGTGGTACAAAATTTAAATTCTTCAGGTAGTCAAAGAAACAACTCCAAATAATCATAAATGTATGGACATTTAAAACTTTTGAATAGGACATTGGGAAATAGGGGATTGGGGTGTATAAACAGAAAAAAATAATTAGGTATGGTTAAAAATTTCAATTTGGCTACTAGGAAGGACAGCTTTGGATAACAACATATATATTATAATTGAAGTTTCTAAATGCTCTTTAAAAATATAAAGGAGGTGTATAGGGGTTAGGAATTTGCAAAATTAATAGATACAACTACTTCCCGGTGGGTTAAAATTGAGAATTAAAGTAAAGAAAGACTTCAAATAACCATAAGTGACCTAGCGTTTTAAATTTTGAATATGCTCTCAGGAAGAAGGGGTAGTGGAAGTATAAAAAAAAACTTTTAAGTGTGATAGAAAATTGAAATTTGGCAAGCCGCTAAAAGAATCCCTCCAAATAACCAAATATATCTTAGAATTAGAAATTTCTAAGTGGGGTCAGAAGAAATTGCCTAGGGTTCTAACATTTTCAAAAACAAAATATGCAACTATTCCTCTATTCGTTTAGCAAGTATAAAGAGCACTCCCAAAAAACATAAAATTCCGAACATTTTAAAATGTGCATGAAGCTTTTGGAAATAAGGGTGGATGGGTACTATAGGAGTCTATCTAGAAAATAAATTTAGATAAAGATTAAACGTAAAACTTGGTAAAAAGTTAGAGAAAAATATCCAGATATACAAATAAATATTTAAGTGTTTCAAAGTAAAAAAGGAAAAGAATTGTTTAAAATTTACAAAACTTATAGAAACAACTTACCACTTCTCAGTATTGTATAAAATTGAAATTTTGAAGGCAGGTCAAGAAATATACCACTCCAAATAACAATAAAAGCCTGATAATTTTAAATTTTTAAATGAGGCCCAAGGAAATAAAGAAAGAGGGTGGGTAAATATAAGCATAAACAATATTTTTATGTGTGGGGTGGAAAATTTAAATTTGTCGGGATTGTAAAGACATTCCTTCAAGCAAATAAGCACGCTCTAGTGGACGAATCGCTTCACTCTCGTGTTAGACTTGCATGCTGAATACGGGGAGGTCAGGACTCAAATCCCAGTCGTGTTTACTAAGTATGGTCTTTCCTAAATGGTTTCCCAACCTATTCCCACGCAAATGTGGCTACATTGCCTCTATAACCCTTCATTACTCCTTCCTACTCCACTAGAGTAATTATCGCGCTTGTACCCTGGAAAGTTAGTAAGATGCGGAGATTAAAAAAATCTTCAAATAATCAAATAAATATATAATATTTGATATTTCTTAAAGTTTGCTGGTGAAATGGGTATCTTAAAATTTCCAAACTTAAATCAATAAATTACTTCTCACAATGGTAGAAGATTGACATTTGTCAGGTGGTTGGGTATAAAGCCCACCGCAAACAGAAACGTAAAATGAGAAGGGTGGGTCCTCTAAAAATTTATAAGGCTAACATAAAAAAAATATTTAAGGAGTATAGAAAATATGGATATACCATGGGAGTAAATAGACCTTCCCTGATAGCCAAATAACGTCTGAACATGGAAATTTAAAATTGAATTCCGGGTGATGGAATGGCTTAAAATGTATCTAATTAATATAGGGCACTATTTTCGATGTGTTTAAATTTGGCAGGCGTGTAAAACATATAAAATATAACCAAATAACTCTTAAAATTTAAAAATGGGAATGTGGGATCTGAAAAATGGGGGGGG
>CABFOV010007010.1:0-11579 GCA_902141375.1 Timema poppense | reverse complement strand
GGGGGAATAACTTGACATATTTCAAAAAGGATTAAAAATTTTACTTTTTTGCTGAAAAAATAAATTCAAATGTACATAGAGTATAATTTATTATTCAGTAGAAAAAATACAGTTGTTTTATTTGCTGTTAGTAGATAGGTACAAAGATTCTAAGGATATTAAGACATATGGTAGTGAAACTTGGTTTTTTAATGTACTGTACATTTTGGAGAGAAATTTAGAATTTTCAAAAACAAAGTAGTATATTAAGGAAATTATTTGGTCCATAAAGGGATCAAGAGAATGAAGGATGTTTCATAATAATAATTACATACCCTATAATCATTGTTAGGGTTCTCAAATCTCACAGATTACTGTGGCAAGGACATGCAGCGCAAATAGGAGAATCTAGAACTGGGTTCAGGATAATGACTGTTAAACACAACGGGCAGTGACCATTGGGAATATCTAGGCGCAGATGGGAGGAGGACATTAGGACAGACATAATAGAGATAGTGTAATTAGATGGACTGGAAAGTGGACGGAACTGGCTTAGGAGAGGGATAGGTGGCTTAAATTTGGTAAGTCCGGCAGTGAACTTTCAAATTCTTAATGTAATAGAGTTATTAAGCTAATGAAAACTAAAAACATGGCATTGGGATAACCTGGCTTACCGATTCTATCGATACAGATATCTACTGTTATCTATCGATATTTAAATTCGATACGTGTAGATACCTCATCCTTAACCTGGGCCTCAGTTTGATACGTTTAATACTTCATCTTGTCCATACGTGAATAGATATAGTTCTGTGGCTCAATCTGGTAATGAACCTGTCGCTCTCAATGTACGGAACGTAATTTATATCGAATCTGTCCTAGAATACGTCGCTAGTTATCTGCAACCGCTGCATTAGCATTGCCATCAAAACAGACGTAGATATATGTTTACTCTTCCTTTGTAAAGATGGCTGGAATTATAAACGAGTATTGACGACTGTTTACCAAATGACTACTCAACTCCGATCTATCGAAGTAGAATAACCTTTTTACCCGCCTCGGTGGCGTAGTTGGCTAACTCGCTTGTCATGTTGAGCTCGACTGCTGAGGACGGGGAGATTGAGGTTCGAATCTCGGTCGGGTGAACTGGGGGTGGTTTTTCTCTTCCTCTAATTCAACCTTCCCAATTCCTAATACAATAGCGTAATTAGTACTTAAAGCGTATAACCCGAACGGGTAGTAAGATGCGGTGCTAAATAAATAAATAAATATATATATAATAACCTTTTTGTATGTATTGGGTCAAATGCAACACGGGACGCTGGTTAATTCAAAAACCGTCAAAAAATTGGACTAATTATATTTTAGCACCGCGTATTACTACCCGTTCGGGTTATACGCTAATGTACTAATTACACTGATAATTTAGGGATTATGAAAGTTTAATTGAGAGTGAGTGCACCTGCTTTCACGCGGAAGGAGATTTAAAGCCCATTTAGGGAAACCCCCCTCAGCGCACCCGACCACGACCTAGCCCCAATCTCTCCGTCCTCGTCAGTCTAGTCCAACACGAGACTATCGCGTTAGTCCACGTGGCCAGCGAAGCAGGTCATAGCCATGTTAATTATTTTTTTTACTAGAATCTACTATAAAATTCCCTCCCTACATTTTAACACTATGTAGAGGAACATTATTTATATCCACCAATATTCAAATCTCATTATCTCACATTTGGTTACTCAAAGCCTCGCCTGAAGTACAGGTGAATTACTATTTTGATCAGTGTTGAAGCCAAATGGTTGTTTAAGATCAAATAAAGAATATTCAAGCAAGATCTGTTTGGAGTAATGTTTCATAAAACTGCGTCTACCACTCGTTGTCTAGAGTTATTATTAACAATATTAATATTCAATCAATGGTACGACAAAATCGTACACATGTTTTCATGTATTATATTATAGCTTGTAACAATAAATTTTAAAAATATATTTTCAGTAAACATGTTAAAACGTTTTCCTTGGACAGACAAAACATATAGTTTTTCTGCTCACATACAATTTTTCTTCAAAAAGATTTTTTTAAACAAAATTGTTATAACTATTTTTTTTTTAATTACAAATTTTCAAAAAGAGGTTATAGCTAAACCACTTATCAATGAATTATATTTAGAAAATGATACATACAATCTCATTTAGCACTTAAAACACTCCCTTGACAACCATTTTAAAAAGTCTCTTTCGAAAATTTTCTATCATTAAAAAATCAACTTGGCTATAATCTACTATTTGGTTAATTTTCACCCACTTCGGTGGCCTCGTGGTCTAAAGTGCTTCTTTCTCAATAGACTTAGACAGCCGATGACGAGGAGATTGAAGTTCAAATATCAATAGGGTGTAATTTGAGTGTTTGTTTTTTTTCAAAATGGTTTTCCACTCTCACTCAATATAAATGCTGGTACACTTCCTATAAATATAATCTTCTTAATTTTTAAAACAATTAGCGTAATATATATATACACATATACATACATACAACTTTCAGATTTTTATTTTAAAAAAAATAATCGTGCTGTTGAGACATTTTTTTAGGGTTTTAGGAAATTCAAAATTAATTCATAAGTATGTTCCCCTAAGCTTTAAATATGGAACTAAAATCAATATTTTTCCTCGAGTTATCATATAATCAGTAATCATGAATACAAAGTGTGAACAAAATCAATTAAAAACATTTCCGACTGTTGCCTTGGGTACAGGGAAATTTAAATAGACAAACTGAGAGGGGGACAAATAGAATTGAAATACACTTTTTTTGAGCTTACGAGAAATTAAACGTCAATATCCATCTTAAACTAAGTCTCTAAATTTTTCACGATTGCATTTCTTTATTTATGTGAGAAGGTAAAAAACAACTATTGAACTTAAATGATTCGTAGATAGAAACCCATTTTCCAAAAATGTATATTATTCATTAAACATGTTTAAGTTGGAACAATAGTTTTTAGAACTATAATTTGGTTATTCTTAAAACTACAGTAATCTGACAGCAAAAAAAACTGTTTAAAACAATCATTCAAAAGAAGGTAAATTTTTAAAAGTTAAATATAATAAATGGTAACTAAATATATTTTATAATCTTAATAAAAATCACAACAAACCGAAAATTAACTTTCCCATCAAAATATTTCACCCTCGTTTTGTATTACTATATAAAATAACAAAAACTTTAGTGATATTTTTCATCGTGTCTTCATAGATAAAAGGGATTACACTAACGTTCAATTTAATGTGTCTTTTATGCTACAAATTAATCTCCCAGTAGCAAACTGTTCTTATTGAACCAATCATTTTAGTTCCACGTCTCAAGTACATATTTTAGTCCAACAACAAATAATACAAATAAATATAGTCAAATTGAACTCGGACCATCCACATAGAACAGGGCTAGAGAACCTTTTTGATAACACATAGCCCAAGGATTTATTAGTATTAAAATAAACAAATGAATTTTTTCATAATGAAAGTCAATAAATGAGATTTTGTTCATGAAAGTAATCTAAAAAGTTTTGAAATTATTATTTTTCATGTCATGAATTTTTGTGATACAAGTTCATTGTGTAAGTAGAAATAGTATTTTTTTTTTAGACTGAACTCAAAACAAGCTAAAATGTATAGTTACTCCCCAGTGATGACATTGTTTAGACATTATATAATCTTGAAAATCAGAATTTATGAAAGTTGGGTAACTAGTTTGAATTAAATAGGCAGAACTTTTGATGTCCTAAATATACAAACATTCAAAAAAAGAGACAAATGGCATGCTAAAATAACTTTTTGAAATTCTGTGTATGCCTACATGTGTAATTTTAAAAACCATGATTAGTCTATATCGTAATGCCTATTTAGGCTATTATCAACCTACACTTGAGTATATTAACAGCATTCGTTATGATAGGTTGTAATTTACGAATGTAACAAAATAAATCAATGAATATGGTCTGGATTATAACCTCTGTCCCACACATCAGAGTCTCGGACGCTGATCAAACATTATTATTATTATTATTATTATTATTATTATTATTATTATTATTAGCACAGCGTCTTACTACCCGTTCGGGTTATACGCACTTACGCTAATGTGTAATGGTAGGGTGATTGTGAGATGAAATGAAGGACCTACAGTTTAACGTGGAATCCGAACCACGGTGGAGACCTGGCATTCCCCACATTCACAAGATGTCTTGTCAGAGGTGAAGGAAGGGTTTGGTAATCAGATAAATCTATGCTGGGACCGAGGATTGAACCCCGGCCGCCAGCACAGAAGTCTGACACCTTACCCCTAGACCGCCAGGTCACCACTGATCAAACATGATTTTCTTTGCTCCACCTCTTATAATCCTTATAGGCTACCCACACATCTACACTTATGAGGAAACTTTGATTTAAAGGAAATGTGCCATCGCTTGCATGGAGCTAGTGGCCGGGATTTTAACCCTAACCTTCCCGTCATCAGACAGCTTGACGCTGGTTCCACGCCTGCAGCGATGCGGATACGAGACAACCCTTCAACTATGTGTTATGGTAACATGAAATGTTAGCAATGTGAGCCAGCTTATTTACATTTTGTGTGTGAATTTACATTTGTTTGCTGTCATCTGCGTCAGCAATTGTTTTATTTAGCTGTGACCATCTGACAAATGGTTACAGCTCGTAAAATGACTGACATGGTTGAGCTCACGCTTGCCAAATCTTATCTACCTTTGTTGGCTTATCAAGTTTGATAAAACAAAAGTTTCATTTTTTTTATAACTTTATCCGTACATTAACTGTATAAATTAGAAATTTTGGTAATGAGAACATTTTATAAAATACAAAATTACTTTTTCCTGTCAAAATTGATAATATCTTACTGTATTATTAGTGTTATTTTCCTGTTATTGATATTATCTCTCGAAAGTGACAGCTGCAAATCTGATGACTTGATGTATGAACGATGAAATTAGATCTAATAACTTTTCTACCTGTCATATAAGATTCTTCCTACGATAATTGTACTAATCTGTGCTGCCCTTTTATCACTGGATATTCCCATCGCTCAGTTTAAAAAATAAATCACTATGATCATAGGTTTATTTTTTGCAATTATTATTATTATTAGCACCGCGTCTTATTACCCGTTCGGGTTATATCGCACTTACTCTAATGTGTGATGGTAGGGTGATTGTGAGATGAAATGGAGGACCTACAGTTTAACGTGGAATCCGAACCACGTTGAAGACCTGGCATTTCTCACATTCACAAGATGTCTTGTATTTTTTGTAATTATTTTACACTTTGGGGATATTACATTTTTTCTTAATTAATTTTTATAAGGTACTGTTAAATTGATCGACGTGCCTAAAAACGTAAATAACAATAATAATAATGCTATTAAAAACCTACACATATCGATGGTCATATAGACCAAGGCATCGATCTTATCTGGTTTGGTTCACCATTGTAGTGTAATTCGGGGTTTCAATCTCTTTCGGGTGTATTGAAATGTTTTTTTCCTCAATCATTTCCCAATGTTCTACCTTTTGAGTAAGAATTTAATTTTAATTATTTTTAACCAATTGGAGAATATTTTATTTACCGATGTGTAATCATACACAAATCAGGCTTTTCATAGTGATATAAATAAATATTCGCCATCTGTTTTTATTTCATGCTTAATAAACGTTTGTAGAAGTTTTATCATAATGGCGTACCTTGTTTTTAATATAATAATATGTCAAATACATTTATAAATTCATAGTCCTGTAAGTGATTTCAAACTCTTTGGATCATGTACAGTAATTATTTATTAAATAGAAAATGTATAGATTAAAAACTGAAAACTCGCTAGTAAAATCTGGTTTTCGTTGAAAGCTACTATTTTTGCTTTTAAAATGAGTTTTCATTTGTGAAAATATGCTTAGCTGTTTCCTTGTAATTTAAACTACGGAAAATGGTCTTATCAAATTAAATATATTTATAGGGAGACCTGGCGGTCTAGGGGTAAGGTGTCAGACTTCTGTGCTGGCGGTCGGGGTTCAATCCCCGGTCCCGGCACAGATTTATCTGATTACCAAACCCTTCCTTCACCTCTGACAAGACATCTTGTGAATGTGAGGAATTCCAGGCCTTCACCGTGGTTCGGATTCCACGTTAAACTGTAGGTCCTCCATTGCATCTCACAATAACCCTACCATTACACATTAGCTTAAGTGCGTATAACCCGAACGGGTAGTAAGACGCGGTGCTAATAATAATAATAATAATAATAATAATATAAAAATGAAAATTAACTAAGATTTTTTTCCGGAGGATAGTAGAATTGAGAATAAATATACTCACATTTGCCTTAGGACGTGTGTAAAACTAATTAGAATTAAAAAGGATCCTTTCAAAACCCCGTCTGAGTTTAGAAACCTGACTTCCCCGTTATATGGACTTGACGCTTAATCAGTGTGCTCACCGACGCGGGTGACAACACTATTGTACTTCTTGTTCTAACAAATCTGGTGACCCTTCCTGAATCTGTCGCATACATTTCGCTGTAGATCGTTTGTCCCAGTCGAAACTTCTTACTACCACCACCTTTTCCGTTCTCATGAATAAATAAATGTTCCAGGATCGTCCTTCTTCCCCCTCAATACGATTGACTTGACTTTTCTTTGTTGATGTTTCTGGAGCTGGTTTCACACACTAACTTTGGTATCTTTAAAAAAACATATTTCACACACTTTTTCATCTTAAACTTTCTTTGGTCATAAATTGTTGGGTAACGCCAATGCCAAATATATTGATGAGAATAGATTATATTTCCACAAGTTTTGAGTTTATGTTTTATGCCAGTATATAAGTAGTAAGGAGGACCACACCGACCACATTTGGGGACGTAGGAGAAACTTCTAGACAGTTCTAACATATTTGTTTTCGGTAAACATCATATTTTAGCCACTTAGTTTATAGAAAGTATAAATATCTGTTAAAAGTGACAGCTTTATACCACACAACTTGACATATGAATACCTGAAAGTATATATGATCAGCCAGTAATCAAATAAGGTTATTCCTATATGGGTTGGCAATATATGCTACTCCTATACGGCATAAAAACACTTTCATGTAATCGTGAACATTTTCGTCCTCGAGATGATTATGGATCTTGTAAAGAACAATGGTATGGTTAAGACTTAGAAACCCACTTAAGATTATAATAAAAAGGTGAAAGGTTGGATAAACATAAGAATTACTAGAAAAAATAATAAATTATAAAAATTAATCTTAGGTTAGTAATGATTATATTTAAATAATGAAAAACACGTTAAAAAAGATAAACAAGTATGAGATAAGTGAGATAAACATGAATAAATTGATAGATAATTCAATTTATTCATTTTTATCTCACTTATCTCATACTTGTTTATCTTTTTTAACGTGTTTTTCATTATTTAAATATAATCATTACTAACCTAAGATTAATTTTTATAATTTATTATTTTTTCTAGTAATTCTTATGTTTATCCAGCCTTTCACCTTATTATTATAATCTTAAGTGGATATCTAAGTCTTAAGCATATATTTATAACTCCTTACTTAATTTAGAATCTAGAATGTTTTCTAAAATGAAGAACAATGGTGATTGCCTGGATTACAATACTCCGATAATACTTCAACAAATATAGATGTGTAACAAAGAATAAATTGTGACCCTACATACTGTATTCTAAAGGAAATTATTTCAATGAACAATCATTCGTTGACTAGACCATAGTTGCACCTAAGATTTACTTACACCTTACTAATCTCCAACAATTGAAATAGGTACCTGGTAAATGGTTACGTACCTTAATTTCGAATATCCGACTAGAAGAGAACTAAGAATGAAGGACCGCCATCATTCTGAAGTTCCACTAAGTGCCACAGATGTCGCTTAGGGGGAGATTTGATTTGGGGAATTATTCTTTGTTTGTATTATATTTTAAAAGGGTTTTATTCGATTCTTCTTAAGTGCTTATTATAATAAAGACTCAAGGCTTAAATGCTATGTGGTTGATAATTGATTATTGTTGAGTAATAATATACTAACTTAATTATTTTATAATTCGGTTCGAGAAGCTTCATACGAGATCAAGATGGTGTTTCTTAAGACTACAATCCATAGATCAGTGAGTAATAAATGATGTGTCGGATAATGTAATGAACGTTGTCTTAGGTAACTTTTGTTGACTTTGAGTTATTATTTATTAACGATATCTCTTGTTCTTAATGAATGGATAGATTATATTTTGTTTTATTATTTTAAGAATATTTAAATATTTTTTTGGAATTTATAAAACCAAATTAGTAGTTTTCTTTTTAATTAAAGTAGTATCTATGTCATGATTGGCTAACATTTGGGGAAGACATTCCCAAAAGGCATTTCGAGGACTCTAATTAATTGTACGCTTTTGAACGGTGTAGAATATATTATGTTTGGTTTTAGCTATCAAGAATTCATAACACATGACGTAAGTTTAATGTAAGATTTTCTATACTATTTTATATCTACCTACCCGGTATTTTGCCGTATTTTACCAACAAGTCGACATTTACTGAGCGTAAGAGTTTAAACTATTATCACCATTAAGAAGATTTTTACCTAAAATAGTTTGTGAATTCTTATCAACTAAAGTTGAGATGATAAGTTATTGCATCCAGTTATACGAGTAAAACTAACTTTAGCAACTTTTATGGCTATTTTCAAGTGATCCAGCTCTTAAGCCTTATTTATTACGTAAATTAAAATTAAAGGCAGTCAAAATAATTAGCGACCATATTGAGGATTACTTACACTTCACGTACGTAACCATCTTGGAGAACATTATTTAAATCACTAAAACTTCCATATTTTTTCAACTTGAAAATTATTTATGAAAATTTACAAACAAAATTTACATATTTTATTTAATTATCATTTTGATTATTATTTTTTTACATCCATTACTGTTTCCAGCCTGCGTCAATCTGTTATTCAAGTTGTATATTTCTCCGCTACCGCCTGGCTAGGCTTGTCATATGCCTTATAATTTATCTTAAGACCGGGACAGGCACTGCATCAAGTCCCCAGCCGTTAATTTATCTATGTGAAAGATTATACCCACATTTATCATCAATGATACATGTTTCGGCCACGCTGGGAATCGAACCCGGGACCCTCAGCTCAGTAGGTAGACACGCTACCGACTGTGCTAAGGTGTTGGGAGTGTCACATTGAACTATATTTTCATAATTAATAATAGATAAACTTGTGTTTATTTTGTCGTAAAACACACTATTGTTATTCATCAACTAATTCGTTGAAGACACTGATTTTTATTTTGTAAGAGGATATTGGGTAATTTGTTTAGTCATGTTTTGTTACTAGTATCAACTGCCATATCACGAGTTTGTTGCTATAACATTATATGATATAAGTATCCACAACTGACACTAAATCCCATCCCTCAACAATCACACTTGTATGGTAATACAATTATCCGGCGTCCCACTTATTATAAATATTAATTTTGCTTGACCTTTGTTAGGTGCTCCACCCCTGTCTGTGTATTGAGAGGGAGGGGGCGGGGGTTGTAATAATCTTGTTGTTTAATGAACTCCCAAGGTCCAAAACTGGTCTTACAATTTGTTATGTCCCTCTGTGCATGGGGCTTTAGCCGAAACCGTTTAATGTATTTCGTTTCAAATTTGCTATTTAAATGGTATAATAAATATGCTCTTACCTTAAGGTGATACAGTGATTTTTATTTAAAATCTATTATATATCTGATTTGTTTGTTTAAAATTTAAAATTATTTTAAAGTGGCTCTTAAAAGTTTTGTTAAAATTGCATTGGTGGGATATAAGGTGTTTTATATTTATTATAGCAATGTATATTTGTTTTTCAGAGAAACATTAAATTAAGAATAGTTCATGATGACTTAAATTTTGAATATTTTTTTAAATGGCTTATATGATTTTATTCAAAATGGTTATCAAATGAATGATTTATATGATATTGTATAACCTACGTGTTTTTCTGAGTAAAATTAATTAAAAGTGTCCTTTACTATTTAAAAAAAAATATTCTTAATTACTATACACCATATGAATTGTACAAGAGACAAAGTGGGAAAATCCAATTTGAGCTCAAATAGAACTAGTACAGCCATCTGTTAGTAAGTTAGACAGTCATGAGAGGGGTATAGTGCACTTTAGATGGTTAAAACAGGTTTCTATAATATTAAAGAATTGCTATCTTGAAAAATATGTGTAATGTTACTTTTCCCCTAATTACCCTGTAACCTTCATATGAGACAGCAGATACGACTGTACCGACAGTGGCGGGGAAAGACACGCATTAGTCGTAATTACCCTGTTACCTTCATATGAGACAGCAGACACGATTGTACTGACAGTGGCGGGGAAAGACACGCATTAGTCTATAATTACCCTGTAACCTTCATACGACTGTACCGACAGTGGCGGGGAAAGACACTCATTAGTTATAATTACCCTGTAACCTTCATATGACTGTACCGACAGTGCCGGGGAAAGACACGCATTAGTCATAATTACCTCTGTTCTCTAATGTATGATAATACCCCATAAACCAAGTGCATGTCACTATAACGGAGCGTATTGAAATATTACCCCGGTGTTTCGTTTAGTTAAAAATTAACTGTAGAGTTAATGGGTAAGATATGACCACAATAACGCATCCCTCTTAAAACAAAGGAATGCGTAACACTTCGCTGCTCCCGGAAATGACGCTGGACATGTGTGTGTGTGTGTGTGTGTAGTAAGCCATAAAGGCATGTGGGGGATCATAAAACAGTATATTAGGAAGGGTAGGTAATAAAAGGGAAGTAAAAAAATATATATAAATAGGGGAAATGGAGTGAAACCGCCCTACTGGTCAGTTGGAATTAAAACTAATGGCTTTCTTTCTGGATGCCTCTTTAACATTGTGCTTTAGAACGTTCTATCTCAGAGCTCTAAACCTTATAAAGACCACCGGTCACGTTTCAGGTTAGATTGTAAAGGCTATAGTACCATGGATGTAATTTAAAAAGTTTGGAATTCACGGTTTATTTGTTTTGAAAATTGTTTAGGAAACATTTTCTCTAACAAAATATAATTTAATACGAATGATCTAAGACGTCACTTTGCAATATTCTGTACTGGGAGATTGGGATTCTAACCACGGTTGGGTTTAATAAAGGTTGTTTTCCTAAATGTCTTCCCCAATCTACCTTCATGTAAATGTGGTTTGCATTTTATTGGTAAATTCAAATCTTATCTAGTAGCATAAAAATGAAAAATCTATTTTTAAATTGTTCTAATTCGAATACTGAACTAAAGAAACAAGCAAAAATAATGTTTATTAAAAAATTATAGTCTTTAAAAAATTATGTAACCTCGATTTCTCATAATTTATGTGTAATTGTTTACAATATAATTTATATATTTATACTGGAAATCGAGATTAAAACACGCCATTCATTGCTTCATCAATTAAGCTCTTCAGGTCATTAGTCACATTTATTTTTTTAA
>CABFOV010007009.1:8589-31038 GCA_902141375.1 Timema poppense | reverse complement strand
GTGTTTTTTTTTAGTTTTACCAAAGAGGCTATCAAAATCCATAATTTTGCTAACGCTGTTTCAGATGCACATGAATATGTTATAATACCTAGAATTTAAGTAAAATATGTATTTTTACTAGTTATACCATATTTTTTAACAATAAAATTAAAAAATATACATTTTTCTTAGTTTATTGAAATTAGGATTTTGTAAGTGAAGAATCACAAAATTCATATGCTAGTGACATTAAATTTTCCCTAATCCAAAGAAAATTAAGTTTTTTTACATTTCTCACTTTTTATTTATGTTTTAAATAGCTCAAATGTTAATAATGGGTAATAATATTAATTTTTCTACCATTACTTTTTATGAGAAATAAGTGATTTTATTGTCGTTAGCGAAGTGATGCGGCCATCAATGAAGTGATCCAACTATCAGCGAAGTGATGTTTGGGATAACAGCACGATTTAATTTTTGAACTTTTCAGAGCAAAATTTGGCTAAATAAAATTACACCTTAAATTTTATATGCACATTTTTTTTATCAAACACTAACAATTAAATAAGTTTTATACTATTTACATTTCAAATACAAAAACTTTCATTCTGAAAAACATCAGCGATTCAACAAAACCAAATATTAATAATACAAACAAAGATGGTCATAGGCCTAGTAACTGAAAAAAACAACCTCGATGGTTATTGGTGTTATAAAGTCGTGTTTAGTCTTCTTTTTTTTTGGGGGGGTCATTTTTCATGAAAATTCTTAAGAAAGAAAATTAGGTGCCTATTTCTTCACACAAAAATAGCAGTACTATGGGAATATTTTACTGTGGTTATATATTTTTTACTCTTTTTATTAGTTTTGTATAGAACTTCAAACTTTGAAATTCAGAGGTAGCGACAATTAGCAAGGTGATGAAGGGGACTTTTAATAACTGTTTGGTCTAAATTGCTTTTAATATTACCATATTTAAATGTTTCTATCAAATGTTCTACTCTTTCTAATAGATATATAAATTGTTGCTTGTTTTAAATATAACACGATATTTATATAGGTGGGCGACATGAATTGTCCCTCAATTTGAGAATGACCCATATAATGTGTACCTTTTCATAGTTAAGTTAAAATGTAGTCACTAAAATAGTTTAATTTTTAAGCTCGATTCATTTTGAATTGTTTTACAACAAAAAGATATTTCTAAAAAGTTTGACCAGCTAACTAGACTTGTAACTATTCTTTTGTCTTTTAAAAAGGTTTGGTCTGAAAAATATACTCCCGGTGCCAATAATATTCCAGTAAATCCCAAGAACAGTGTTTCACACCTATCAAACTTTCAACTTGGCCTGTCGAGTGATAAGCATTCAGACAGCGTACATAGAGATGGAAGTTTCCCCGGAATTGAACAGATGGAGAGCAACTCCAAACAGGAAACCAACCAAATGCCAGATAATGATTATATCAAGCTCAAACAAGAAGTGAGAAACAGGAAAAACAAGTTTAATGTAAGTTCTACATGTGGCTAGAAACAAACAGACAGGGAATGTTGGTTTTCCCTTCCAGTTTCTACAATATAAAAATACATTTTAACAAAGATCATTAAAAGTATCAATTAGAGGTGTAATTACAGTAAGTATTCATACTGTATTGGTTCCAAATTAGGGAACACTAATTTTTTGAGCTATGTAAAGAACATATATACATTTTATTCCTTTTTAGAATTAAAAATTACTGGCTAGCTGGTCAAATGGTCTGACGTGCTGCTCTCGCAAAAGAATGATTTTCCACTTATGGAGATGGGAGTTCAAATCCCGGTCAGATGGACTCAGGTTTTTTCCCTAAATGGTTTGCAACACTTCCAAGCAAATGTAGCTACATTCCTTCTAGAATTAATATGTATACATATAACCCAATTAAATGGATACTCAAATATAGTGGCAGGAAAAATGTTCAACATTGAAAATATAAAATTTAAATATAAAATATTTATTATTTCTTGTTTATGCTAGATCTATGTTTAATTTTTGTTTTAAAAGTTTTGGGGATTATACACAATAATTTAAATATCCAAGTAAAAAATACTATTGTTTAAACTAAACTGTTTATTTAAATAAGTAACCTGGTGGTCTAGGGGTAAGGTGTCGGACTTCTATTCTGGGGGTCCGGGGCTCAACCCTGGGTCCCGGCATAGGTCTATATGGTTACCAAACCCTCCCTTCACCTCTGACAAGACGTGTATTAATCACAACTTGTGAATGTATGGAATACCAGGCCTCCACCATGGTTCAGATTCCACGTTAAACTGTTATGTCCTCCATTTCATCTCACAATCACCCTACCATTACACATTAGCGTAAGTGCGTACAACCCGAACGGGTAGTAAGACGCNCATGGTTCAGATTCCACGTTAAACTGTTATGTCCTCCATTTCATCTCACAATCACCCTACCATTACACATTAGCGTAAGTGCGTACAACCCGAACGGGTAGTAAGACGCGATGATTATGATGATGAGAACAACAATTGATTTAAATAACTATAAAGTGTCCTACATAGCTACTTTATTAGTTTAAATTGAAATTTTATTGGTGACATTTCTTAATCCTTATTTACCTAAAGATTTTGACAAACAGAGTTTACCTTCGATCACATAGACTCGAGTTCAATTGTTCATTGGTTGTGTTATTACTTATAATTGATAGATTCTTGAATAATATACAAATTGTTGTTACTTGTATAGGTTGTTTCTCATTGTAGCAAGTACCTCACTTTCGATTGAAGAGTGTCGGAGACAAAGCCTCTGTGCAGCTGAATGAAGCCGAGCGCTGTCCTCTCTTCCTCAATGATGTACAACATTTGTTGATGTTTGCGCTTCTTGGTCATCAGTCACCTTACGTACCAAGGTACAAACAACATTTAACAAAGGCCCTAATGACTTTAATGTGTCGATGGGCCTCTAAACCCTAATATAATAATAATAATAACAACAACAACACTTAACAGAGGTATATTACCTGCTTCGATGGCCACATGGTTTAACGTGTAACTCTTGCAATAGACTATGATGATGATGATGATGATGATAGGGAGATTGATGTTTGTATCCTAATTGGGTATACTTCCTAAATGGTATTTGACTTTCCCTCCACACAAATATGAGTAAACATCCTCAACCTTCATCCTTCCTCATCTCTAACACTTTAGTGTAATTAGTGTATATAAAAAGGACTACTAAGGTTGGAGTGTAGGGGGCACAAGTAACAATAAGAGTTTCAGCAGTTTTTATACCAAAACAACCGTGGTTCGGATCCCACGTTAAACTGTAGGTCCTCCATTTCGTCTCACAATCACCCTACCACTACACATTAGCGTAAGTGCGTATAACCCGAACAGGTAGTAAGACGCAGTGCTAATAATAACAATAACAAAAACAGAAACAGAAACAAAAACAAAAACAATTTTTTTTGACCAAAATGAATCAAATATTTCCTAAGTAGAAATTAATTTAATTAGTTTAGTTTTTTCTTCATTCGGGGGATATTAACAGTTGTTGAATATCTGTCAAAAGCATCATTAGGTGACCTACTTTATAGACTAATATAAAAAGTTGGCATTAAATTCGAGTACACCCTTGACATTGTAATGCTACTGTTTTGGGCCCCTCTTATTTATCTGAAAATCATGGCTGAAGTATAATTATTATCTTTTAAACTAAAGAACGGTATGTAATTTTTCCTTTCAATACTTCATCCATGGATGATCGGGCAAAATAGAACAATTTAATTTCAGTACACACTTCTAAAATCAAATTATATCTTTATTATTTTATTATTAATATGATTTTAATCAATTATTATTATTTCTTTTACTATGTTTTAAGCCCACAAGGCATTTTTAAAATTAAATTCAAATATATTATGTATTAAATCCTTTGTTTAAAAAACTTCTTTCGTTCCATTTAAAAATCTGGGAATGAGTAGGCCACCTTTTTCGGTCAAACAGTGCTAGGACGACCAATGAGAAGCTAGCCTTCACTACATTAGGCTAACCCGCCTCAGTGGCGTATTTGGCTAACGCGCTAGTCGTGTTGAGCTCAACTGCCGAGGACGGGGAGATTGAGGTTCGAATCTCGGTCGGGTGAACTGGGGATGGTTTTTCCTAAAACGGTTTTCCACTCTCCCTCCATGCAAATGCGGGTTCACTTCCTCTAATTCAACCTGCCCAATTCCCAATCCATTAGTGTAATTAGTACTTAAAGCGTACAACCCGAACGAGTAGTAAGACGCGGTGCTAAATAATAATAATACATTAGACTGCTAAGAGCTCTCCTACTGGTTGGTTTTAACACTAAAGACAAGGGGTCCAAGAAGCAAGGGGTAGGTCATATATAAGGAGCTGAAGCAGCTCTAGCTCTAGCAGTTCGTGTCCTTTAATTACACGAGTAAGATCTGTGTCAGTGCTATATACATTTTTCAATAGCAAAAATGTGGTTTCATCTCAATAAACGGTGCACTTATATTGAACTCAACTAGCAAGGGAACTTAATAAACCAATTCCCTATAAAATTCTAGCTGATAAGGTGCAACATAAACATAATTATCACCTGGCTGTGTGCTAACTGCACAATACAATAATCAGTAATTGACACCCCATCTTGGGGAAAATAGTGCGAAAAAGTAACAAGATCACCATAATGGCTCCCTAACAGTGAGGCGTAGCATCAATATTGCCACAATTGCTGCCCAACCATGGGTTATCATCATCATCATCATAAAAATTGTAACGTTATTACATATATTCAAAAAATGTTAAGGTCACCAAGTGAAGAAAATTATATTCTGTTTCTATTAAAGAAATATTTGATTTACTTTGACGAAAAAAATTTTTGATAAAACACTGGAAAATCATTGATCTTTTCCTCGCGTCTCGTACTCTCTTACTTTAAAGAGTTTAAATCGCTAATAAATATTTATAATCTTGTCGCTATGGGACAGTTAATGGAAAGAAGGTATACATTTGGGAAGGGCTTGGTAATGGTATTTATCTATGTAGATAAGTTTTTGTAATGATAATGGATATGGTCACGAATAAAGTGGCAGGAAAACTCGAGGAGGAAAGAATGAAGGCCATGATGTTCGCTGATGACTTGATGGTATAAGGGGAGAAGGAAGAGGAAGTACAGTAACAGCGACAGGAATGGAATGAGGAAGTGAAAGAGTGTGGAATGAAATGTAGCACGGCGTAGTGTTATAAGATGGTAATGACAAGGAAGAGGATATGACCTAGTAAAGCTATAAGGTTGGTTTGAGTAGGTCTGTGGAAGGCACATGTTGTAAACTATCTTGCAAGCATGATTGAGACAAAGATGGAAATAGAGAAGATCTAATAAGAAGAGGGCAGCAGGGAGAGTTGTTCTGTAGGTGTGTGAGAGACCTGCTTTGGAGAAGAGAAATCCCCTTGAAATGTAAGGAAGTGCTGCACAGGGCGTATTATTATTATTATTATTATTATTATTATTATTAGCAGCAGCACCGGGTCCTACTATCCGTTCGGAATATACACACTTATGCTGATGTGTAAAGATAGGGTGGTTGTGATATGAAATGGAGGACCTACAGTTTAACGTGGTATCCAAACCACGGTGGGGGCCCGGCATTCCACACATTCACAAGATGTCTTGTCAGAGGTGAAGGAAGGGTTTGGCAATCGGTTAAAACTGTGCCGGGACCGAGGATTGAACCCCAGACCCCTAGCACAGAAGTCTGACACCTTACCCCCTAGACTGCCATGTCACCTACAGGGTGTACTTTTTACCCATTGTCACATGCAGCAGAAACCTGGACAATGAATGTAAGAAAGACTAGGAAAGTGGAGGTGATGGGAATGAAGTTTATGAGGAGCGTGTTACCTTTCACGAGGAGGAACAAGATTAGGAATGAAATTATTCGAGAAAGAAGGGGGAGTACAGGGAGTATGAGCTAGTGGAGGAAGCAAGACTGAGATGGTATGGTCATGTATTGAGCGTGGAAAAAGAAAGGAGCCAAAGCCAAAATAATGGAGATGAAGTATGTAGGAAAAAGACCTCACAGTAGACCAAGAAGGATATGGGAGGAGCAAATAAAGTGTGCAAGTGAGAAAAGAAGAATGGAAGCGATTAATAGAGAAAGAATGGTGGAAGGACAGAAAAAGATGAAGGCATTTTATATACTTAACTGATCCGGATACAGGCTGGAAACTATTGGATGAGGAAAATTATTTTGCTCTTTGATTTAATAATGTAGCAGTTGGTTTTTGGGACTTTTTTCACTCACTCTTACCATGGGCTTTCAATGTGACCATTTTTTTTTGTAACTGATGAACACACATGAGTTTTTTTAAATTATTTTAATAAACAGTGAATGGAATAAATATAAAGTGAAAGAAATTTAGATAGTGAAATATAAAATTAATACTATATTGGAAGTATAAAAACTTGAGAAGGTCCCTGCAAAGTTTAACTCCAGGTCATTTAGATGGGTACTCCACAATCGAGTTCTCATCATAGTACTTCAGTTACCGGGTAACAGCTTGGGCTGGGGCACACACCTTTGTAGACCCTGATAACTCCTTTTTACCGCTTTCCAACTTGTATACATCATCCTGATCACTCTCATCTATATGCACACTTGATAGATTTTTATTTGTATTGTTGACCAATTAAATGTTTTTTTTTTGTTTTCAGATGGTGTCACATGGAGAAATATAATCGTCTCAGTCACACGATAGTACTAATTGTAGAAGGCATCTCATTATACGAGTATCTCGCATACGAGAGTTTGTTCCCTGCTATCACGTCACTGCTCACTCATCGTATCGAGGTGGTTGTCCCTGCGCAGTACAACAGTAGTTTGGTGCGGGAACTAGCTCTAGTACCAAGCACCGCTTTGCACAAAAAGCAGCTCATTTCCGACTATGGTAATTTGGAAGCGGCGCTTAAAAACAACGAGGAAGTGTTTCGTGCGCTTAGAGCCGTGTTCCCAGTTGCTCAAGTCAGGGAAGATGGCGAGGATAAGGTCCTTGGTTCAATCCCGGAGAGTGACAAATACCCTCGTACTCATCTTCTTTTATCGGCCTGGCAGATGATAGAGGAACATTATCCGTTGCTACTAAAGGGTGAAATGCAAAGCAAGTAAGTGTGAACCTAATCCTGGTAAAACATTTAGCTCTAGGCTATGGCGATTTAATCTTGCATAATTTAAGTTATTTCAAAAATTAACATATAAAATATCCCCCGAATTAATAAACTCAGCCCAAATTAAAAATAATGATTAAACATTAAGAATCATATAATATTAACTATTACTATTATACTTCACAATATATTGATTATTCTTATATTAAAATTTTAGACTAGAGTTAGGTCAAATCCACTATTTTAAGAATCTAAATCTCCAATATACCTTTGAATCTTGAATCCCAAATCCAAATTCGAATCTCGGAAAAAATATGAACGTAAGAGGAAATATAAATATAATAGAATAATAGAAAATGTCAGAGTACACACGCTTGTAGAAAAATTAACGGGTTTTAGAATTAATAGTACATGCCGTAACTAAGAACATGACTCAACTGTTACACAGGATTATAAGCATGAACACAGATTAGATAAAACCGAACAACACATTTAACGATGGTACCAACCTTAACTAGAATATCCCTGCATAGAATTGCATATTTTAACAGAAAATACAAATACTAACTAAATGTTAACATTCTTTCTTATAACCAATTCATTATAACATTCATACATTTAGCTAAGTGTTATATTACTGGTCTGGGGCCTGGTTGTTAAGTTCAGCCAATAAATATTATAAATAGCTCTGAACTACCTATAAGCAGTGTACTAGAGCTCTAAAACAAATTTCTCCTGAAAAATTGATTTAAGGATTTGAGTCTCGAATTCAAAATGTTCTCAAATCTTCTCATCTTGAAACGATTTGAGGATTCGAAGATCTCATCCCTAGTTTAAACCATATAGACAATTGTTAGTCAAAAGGGCATGCCAAATCATTTGGCTACTATATCTACAGTGATTCGACTTTCAGTTTTTGATTAAGAGGCTGTCTTTAACAGTTTCTAGTTTAGTTTGACTATTTACAAATAAACTACAAAACATGTTCCTATAATTCTTTACAAATTTCCTCCCCCCCTTCTCCCCCCTTATTTTTAAAGGAGTTGCATTGTACATTTCACATTCCTCTCTAATGAGTTCTGATAAAAATACTAGCTAGGGGAATTGGGCGGTGATGGTCGATTTTCTTCAAGAGGCAGCCATTACCTCTTTGTACAATGGCAGCAATTTAAAGTGTGAACTGTGTTATTCTTTTCATTGTAAAGGCCATATTGTGTTTGTTCCTTTTTAATATGTTTCTATCCACCTTTCCTGTACCTTCTTCCAAATATAATATAATTACCTCCTAAAGTGAAAAAATGTTTTCCTTATAGACAAATAACAAAGAAACACAAATAGTTCTACTCAAAACTTTTAATGCTCCTGTTTTATTGCATTACTTTCTGGAGTATTTAAATTTAGGCTGTCGATGTTATTAGTCTGTGACTGTACTGTTGTTGATTTACTTTCGTACACGTGCAGCAGGTGACCGGTCAAGAACATTCAGTTTGTTTGTTTCCATCCCTCGCAATAATTCAAGGTCAAACCTCGCAGTGTAGGTGAGAGAGCGAGGGAGGGGTGAAGGGGAGGAGAGAGAGCAATATACTTCACTTGTAAGCTTAAGTGTTTTTCTTTTATTTTTCTAAAAGTAGTTTTGTTTGTGTTCGCAAGAGCTCAACAGCTATCGGTCACAAATTGAGATTAAAGCCAGATAATGGGTGTTGTTTTTTTCTTTTCTGGTACAGAGTTGTTGACGGTTGATTCGGGGCTAAGACGTGTGAAGAAACACTTGTGCCAATATGGCAATTTCTTTATTGTATATAATGTGCATACCTATGTGAACTGAAGTGAATACAACATTCAAACAACGACTTTTTTTTACTATTAAATAAAATAAATTCTGTAGTTTCTAAATAAAACAATATGACAATAACATGGGTAAAATGTGTTTAAAATATAAAATGTTTAAGTTACAAATCACAGGTTTGTGTTAAGAAAACCACACCATGACAAACTTATTCCATCCACAAACAAAAAACTATCGACTTTGGAATATAGGGAAATTTTAACAAACACACCAAAAATGTCAAATTTTTTTCATCAAAATAATTGTAAGTCCTTAAAAGAGAAGAAAAAGAAAATATGAGTGTTAGAATAGGGAAACTAGGAAAATAAGATGTCAAACAAACCAAAATTACATTAATCAAATGGGGAAGAAGTTAACCCAAGGGAATTCAAAGATCTCTGTAAATGTTTTGAGAAAGTTTATGTCGAAGATAGAATGAAAGAATTTGCCAAGTTCTGTGAGCATGAATCATACACAGCAAAATGTATCTTTGTTTAACAATAAAGTGTCTAAAAGTAATTGGTCGAAATTGGAACAAGGACTTAAAGAAAAGAAATAACACAACGGTGTACCATTTAGTTAAACACCAAATATGTAAAACCCTTTTTGTTCAAACATTGAGAATTTCCAGCTGTTGACTACATGAATACTTGAAGGCAAATACACTCGAACCTATACAAGACAGCAAAAAAAGAGGGGGTTGGAATAAAAAAGAAGACTGACCTTGAAAAAGAGAAGGAAGGGTTCACAAAGAGAAGTTTCCTAAATTCAAATTACACTATTCGCAGGCAAAAACTGGCAGGGGATTTCTCACCAGTGATGTATGAAATTCACAAAGAAGAAGTCACTGAATCAGTTTCTTGTGCATTTTACAAAAAGGTTTTCTACTCAAAATTCAATCTTCAAAGAAAACCTCTATGTGATACTTTGTGTGCTCAAAAGCAGAATGCCACAGATCAGGAATTAAAGGACACTGAAGAAAAACATAATAAACATCTTGATGAGGAGGACATACAAAGGGCCAAGGAAAGGACCAAATATCTTGAAGGCTTTACATTTGATGCGCAAAAACACTATCAAGAATTATTACTAATATCTTCTATAAAATACAGCTTTGGATGATAACTGTGGAATTCACTTTGAGTATGATGTAAGTGGTTGTTGTTACGTTTGAATCGAGGGCGAGGTAGGTAGAGGAGTCCAAGAGGAAGGATTTTGTATAAAAAAATGTGGAAACAAATCTGAGAAACCACGTGAAGGAGATGATACTGTCAGATACATGGGGTGGCCAGAACCATAATATAACACTGACTTTGTTGATGAAGGTTATTATGGACACTCACCCAGCTCTAGAAAAGATTACATTACGCTTCCTGAGCTCAGGGCATAGCTATTTACCTAATAATACAGAATTCAAGGACATTGAATGTGTATTAAAGTTACAACAGGAGGACTACATCAATGTCATGATAGGATGCCACAATGATCGATAGTGGTATTTTTTTTGTGGAACCATAGCACTAGAGAAGAGCATTGGTAACCGTAAAAAGGACATGCTTAATGACCTGGTGAGCTGGCAGAAGACATGGGAAGTAATTATTGTTAAGAAAGAACCACTTTTTATTTTTCTTAGCAATACTTTCAAAGGATATGCGTAGAAAGTGAACAGTGAAAAAAAATATTTCCAGGTCACAGTTTCTCTGATAGTATCTTTAATCAGCTGCAGGCACTGTGTCCTAACGGTGAGCCAGTATCTTCATTGAAATTAGCAGACATCAAATCCATTATGCATCTCGAGGGATTTATAAGAAAGAACCTTGTTGCAGATCAGAGAGTTGAGGACGATGTAGAGGGCTTCAATGGAAGTCTTGATTTTGAAACTGAGGGATAAGTTTTAAGGATGTTTATCTATTCTTTACCTATGCAGGATTCTCTATGACATCTTAGAACATATAAATGTTATAAATGTCACTTTAGTTATTATTTATGTACATATGTTTGTGTAATAAATTAAAAAAATATGTTCACAGAAAGTTAGTGCAATGTTTACCTACTTTTTATGATAAATGTATTTTATATTACTGTATTTAATTAGTTTTAACTAGTAGCCTATATCCAAGGTTCTTAGAATACAAGGTTGCCTCAGTCCCTATACCTGCCATCAGGTAGTTTTCTCCCAATCACCTCTCTTTGCGTGACATTACTGGTGACTGTACTGCAGCTTAGTGACAGGAGCTCGGTAGTAAATCACCGACATTCTGGTTCACGGTATTTCATGTAATTATAGTTTTGTTAAAATAATTTCAGTGTAAGAATAAGAGTGAATTCTGTGTACTAGTGTAATCATTCATCTTAGTAATATTGTTAATAGTTCCCTTCATTTAGAAATTATTTAATTATTTTCCCTCAATCGAGTGAGATTCAAAAGAAGAAGGTTTTTGATGTGTTGTTTATAAACATAATGTAAATAATAGTATAGATAGTTGAATATTTGGTTTTTACACAATATTTTTAATAATATAAATGACATTTTATGTATTAGTTGCTTTGTGTAGTAAAAGCCACCAAATAACAAAAATAAACTCCAATGGTAAATCAATAATATATCATTCTTTTCCAAAAGTTCTGGTAGTTAATAAAATACGGACACCCCTTTGTAGGAGAGACGGGAAGCGGAATCCGGATTCATGTTCAGTGTGCTCGGAACATTTTTGCGTGAAAAATTATGAACGATACCTAATATCTGAATTTCTTAACTTGCCTAAAAAACTAAGTTAACTTTTGACCAATAACCTATCGGCTTATTGCCCTTCTTTTCCTAGAGATGGGATTGAAACATATATTAAAATGAGAACTATTATTATAATGAAATACCTAAACTCTGAATTGGAGAAAACAAACAAATGGGGTGGAAATAAACATAATCTAAACTCAGATGAACTACGAAAGAAACGTAGAAAAGATGCGAAAGTGATAAAATAAATTACCTACTTTCAAACATTTCAGCCAAACCATTACATAATGAATTGATGCGACATGTGAGTACATTTATAACTTATTCTACTAATAATATAATAATTACAATTACATAATAGACTACTCTACATCAGTATTTTGTATTTGTTTTTCACTGGATTTCACTATCCGTCTAGGCTATATGCATAATTATTAATAATTAAACTAATAGGATAGGGATGAATAAGGTAAAATCTTGTGGAAAAGTATCTGAAGTTTCGTGGAGTAAAAGTGGGAAACCATTTAGAAAAAAACAATTGAATACTATTATTATTTTATTGCCTTTGTCACATTTATTGATTGCTATTATTTAGGTATGGGCTTGTGAATCCTCAAATCCCTTAAATTCTTAGGGATATTTGAGATTCAAGGATTCGAGAAAATTCTGGATATAAACATAATCTAAACTCAGATGAACTACGAAAGAAACGTAGAAAAGATGCGAAAGTGATAAAATAAATTACCTACTTTCAGACATTCCAGCCAACCCATTACATAATGAATTGATGCGGACATTTATAACTTATTTTACTAATAATATAATAATTACAATTACATAATAGACTACACTACATCGGCATCAGTATTTTGTAGTTGTTTTTCAGCGGATTTCAATATCCATTTAGGCTATATGCATAGGTATTAATAATTACACTAATAGGGTAGGGATGAATAAGGTAAAATCTTGTGGAAAAGTATCCGAAGTTTCGTGGCGTAAAAGTGGGAAACCATTTAGAAAAAACAATTGAATATAATATTATTATTTTATTGCCTTTGTCACATTTATTGATTGCTATTATTTAGGGATGGGCTTGTGAATCCTCAAATCCTTTAAATTTGAGATTCAAGGATTCGAGAAAATTCTGGATTCAAGCCTCAAATCCATAGTTTTTTTTAAAATTTCTCAAATTAAATTTGATTTAGAGCTCTAATAATGCTTATTGGCGGTTCAGAACCTATTGTAATTATACAATAAACTTAACAACCAGGCCCCAGACCAGTAATTTAACACATAATTCAATGTATGAATGTTTAATGAATTGATTATAAGAATGAGTGTTAGCTCTTAGCTACTATTTATTTTCTATTATTCTCTTATATTTTTATTTCTTCTTATATTTGTAACTATTCCAAGGTTTGGATTTTTTATTTGAGATTCAGAATTTGAAGATAAATTTGAGAGCCGGATTCATAAAATAGTGGATTCAACCCAACTCTACGATTATTATTTCCGATGTTAACTGTACATTAAGTTCCATCTGTAACTGTGCCCTAAGGTATACAGAATATGTTTTCACCAAGTCTGAGTACAAAGAAGTGACCCCCAACTCACCAATGTTTGCTCTAGACTGTGAGATGTGCCGCACCACAACTGGGGAACTTGAGTTGACGAGAGCTTCTGTCGTCAACGAGAAGCTTGAGGTGAATAAAATACACTTACATGAATTGTTTACATGAGACGACCTGGATCTTTTTGCCGTAAGCTGCTCTCTTAGCTCAAGCTGAGTGGTTTTATGTTAAGAGCCTTTTCTATGATCTACCTTATTGACCCAAAAATAACCTGCACCCTAAAAAGACAACCACTTTGAAAGGTAAAAAATATATATTACTAAAAATAGACCCACTTTGAGAGTTAACCCTATTTCCCTTGGTGTTCCTAATGTTCATAGTTTTTAGATGTCATATTACAAATATTTTAAATTTCCTGTAATAATAATAATGAAAGGCTTGCCTTTCCTTCAGTTAGAGATACAAATTTGTAAATATTGTTTCCTATTATATAGCTTGTAAAATAAAATTGAAATTCATTAGTAATATTTTCTTAGTTAATGATTGATGATGATGATGATGAGAGGGGTGGTGCGGAATTAAAAGACGAGATTTTTCCCACATGGTTTAAATTATCAAAAACAGAGAAAACAAATTAATGAAAACCTTTGCGAAGAGATGATTAATCATTGTGGTGCTCACACCTAGCGATGATTGATATAACTAGCTAATTAAACAAAGAATAGGGCATACCTGGCTCAATTTATATATTCATACTAAACAGTGATGATAATAGTTATTTATTTAATATTTTTTTTAAAAAGTGAAGTATCACAAAAAACAACACACAAACATACTCCAAACATAGTAAACAAACTAAATTATAATCACAATAGAATAACAGTAACCAACAGACTGCAACATAAAGTATTTACAAGAATGTATGAAAATTGGCAGCTATAGAAGTTTTGACTATTTCATTCTGTCATCCATTATAGCTTGAATTAAAGTTAAAATTTTTATGATTAGAGTTAAAGTTAATTTATTTTTATATAATGTTTTTGAAACTAAGCATTTAAGAGCACCATCTTTTGCGGTGATTTTAAACTATTTCGATATATTTTGATATATCTACCACACTCGGTCCTTAAAGGTACAGCATGTGTTACATATTATCAAAGGGTACAACTATAGGCCACACTAAGGTTTTATAATGGCTGTTTATGGGAAAAAAGTGAGGCCTATTTTCAGTCAATAGGGTATTTAAATATAGAACAATCTCCAGTTTGTAGATCTTTTGTATTACATTACAGTATACATTGTCAGAAGTATCTACTAATAGTTTTGTGCTGAGACAATGAACTGGGCTTGTTCTGTTGTTTTTTTTAGTCTAAAGTTCATCAGAAGTGTATACATTAGAATTTTCACTTGCCAAACTTTAAGAAAATTTTGGTTTCATTTGTTAATTTTGTTGGTTTAGTTAGTTAGTGAAAATTAGATATAAAACAATAAGCCTGATTAGTTTGTTAGAGTAACTATTTCATTCATTAAATGAGTGAAATATTCAGTTGAAATATTTAAGACTAGACAAACACAAAATTCCTCTTGAACAAACACAAACCTGTTTGGATATTTTAATGGTTGTTGGTACAAAAGGAAACATTAGCTGATTGTAATTTAGAGTAAGAAATCATTGTAAAATGTTCAGTAAGTTTGTGAAATAGTAGAGCAATGTCTTAACATTCCTCAACTGAACCAGTAGTTTTGTAGATTCACTGTAGATTGTACAAACCCACCACATTTAACATATTTACAGTAGCATGATGGTCATTGATGTGGAGATATCTTCGAAACTGAAACTTGACAGTGAAATTAAGAAACTATTTAAAAAAATCAAAATGAATGGATATTTATTTAATTGTATGTTAACTAGTGTATAATATATACGAATTTTGTTTAAAAATACTAAAATTTGTTCAAAAAGTTGGAATTTTGTGTAATGCTCCATTTCATGAACTTCAAAATACACAATAATAATTATTACTTTTAGTTTGAAAGAGGTTTTTCTGCTTTCAAACAGGATGTTTCACACGTTAGTGAAAACATGATTCATGAACAGTAGGTAGGTGTCCTTACTCAGTGTGTCTACCAATTATAAAAGAAGATAATTTTAATCAAACAAATATATTAAAAAGTCATAAATTTAGCTTTCAGGTAATGAATTTTGGTGAACCAATGCATTGTGCAGTTAAGAATAGTTTTTTTTATTCTTTGCTCAAAATGAGCTTAAATTTACTTAGGCCCTACATCTACTCACTAATGATACAATAGATTAGATCTGCTTCGGTGGCTGCATAGTCTAAGGGGTCACTCTCACAACAGGCTAGCCTGCTGATGACAGGGTCATTGGGGATTTAATTCTGGTCAGGTGTACCAAAGGGGGTTTTTCCAAAAGGGTTTTCAACTCTCACTCCACAGAAATGCAGGTATAATTCTTCTAAATTCAACCTTCCTCATCTCCAACCCATTAGCGTAGTTAGTACATATGAATATAACCTGAACCTAAAAGAAAACAACCATGGGTCAGAAATGAGAAAATCTTAGAATCAAAATTTATGGAATTTTGAATGAAAATTTGTCTGAAAGAATAAATAGATTTTTTTTTTCACTTTATGTTCATGAATATTTATGTATGGTTAATTAAATATCGATTCCATACGTTTATTACTGATACATGTGGAGTTTATATTTTTTCAAAATTTGTCGGGTTGGAAATGTTTTACAACTTGTAACATGATATAGGAGTGTATTAAAAAGTCATAAATTTAGCTTTCAGGTAATGAATTTTGGTGAACCAATGCATTGTGCAGTTAAGAATAGTTTTTTTTATACTTTGCTCAAAATGAGCTTAAATTTACTTAGGCCCTACATCTAATCACTAATGATACAATAGATTAGATCTGCTTCAGTGGCTGCATGGTCTAAGGGGTCACTCTGATGACAGGGTCGTTGGGGATTTAATTCTGGTCAGGTGTACCAAAGGTGGTTTTTCCAAAAGGGTTTTCAACTCTCACTCCACACAAATGCAGGTATAATTCTTCTAAATTCAACCTTCTTCATCTCCAACTCATTAGCGTAGTTAGTACATATGCATATAACCTGAACCTAAAGGAAAACAACCATGGATCAGAAATGAGAAAATCTTAGAATCAAAATTTATGGAATTTTGAATGAAAATTTGTTTGAAAGAATAAATAGATTTTTTTTCACTTTCTGTTCATGAATATTTATGTATGGTTAATTAAATATCGATTCCATACTTTTGTCACTGATACAAGTGGAGTTTATATTTTTTTCAAAATTTGTCGAGTTGGAAATGTTTTACAACTTGTAACATGATATAGGATTGTTCAACTATGGGTCTTCAAACAAAAGTTCTCATTTAATTACTTTTACGAGAAGATAAAAGGCTAAAATTACAAACCATTGTTTTAGTTGTTAAAACTCTTTCCAGGTTATGTATGACATTCTGGTAAAACCAGACAATCACATCACTGACTACCTCACCCGCTACTCTGGCATCACCGAGAAAATGTTGTCAGAGGTGACCAACAAGCTGAGCGACGTGCAAAAAGATTTGATTAATCTGCTACCACCCGATGCCATATTAGTTGGACATTCTCTAAACTGTGATCTTCACGCCTTGCAGGTGACCTCTCAAATATATTTTCTTAGAGGGAGGGTTTTTCCACTCGGTAGGAAATATAAGGTTTAAAGGGATTGAAAATGTATTGTTGTTTCTTTATAGCATTGTTGATTATTTATTTTTGTAATTTTTAGAAATGTATGTAAGTTTGTTTCTTTCTAGTATTGTTGACTATTTATTTTTGTAATTTTTAGAAATGTATGTAAGGTTGTTTATTTCTAGCATTGTTGACTTTATTTTTGTAATTTTTAGGAATGGGTCTAATTTTGGCTTTAAAATGTATTACAAAGTTTATATTTATTACTTCTCAGCATGGTGGATAAATTTATCATTATTTAAATTTGGGTTTCCCCTTTTACAGTGACAAATTAAATTGCAATACATGTCTTATGATGTGCACATTTGCCAGATCTTACCAGGATGAGACAGATTGACAATATTTATCATGGTGGCTAGAGGCAGGGAAAACCTGGAAAAGTCAGGGAATTAAAAAATATGTTTAAAATATCCCATTAATTTTCAACTAAACCACTAATAAAAGTTAATAACATGCCTACATAAATAAAATAACATTTTAATTTTTAAAATAATGGATAAAACTGTTTATGTTTAGAAGTTACAAACCTTTTTTAATATGTGATCAATAATAAATAAAACAAAAGTCATCATCCACCATTAAAACTGGAAATAAGTAGTCAGGGAAAATTGAAAAATGTTGCCTGGAAAAGTCAGGGAATTTTGTGAAATGTGTTTTTTTAGCCACCCTGTTTATATTAGAAACTTGTCAAGCTATACAAAGTTTAAATAATTTATGCCAATTGAGTATAATAATAATAATAATAATAATAATAATAATAATAATAATAATAATAATAATAATAATAATAATGATGATGATGATGATGATGATGATGATGATGATGATGATGATAATGATGATAATGATAATAATAATAATAATAATTATTATTATTATTGATATAGTACAGTATATCATGGTATGGTAAATTATTTTATGCATTTTCAAATACTTAACATTTTCTCGGCAATTCCAATTAATGGATAGCCAAGCTACTATATTTGTTAGTTATGGTTATAGCTACATATAAATATAATATTCTTTAAATTGAAAAATGACGCCTGGACATTAATCAAACCCAGGATCTTTGACTTAGTATGCCATTGCTCTAATCATTGAGCTATCCAGGAGTTGTCCCACATGTCCATCACAGACTATGCCTTAAAATATGAGTGAAGGAACACCCTGAGGATGGGACGACTCTTGAATAGCTCAGTCAGGTCCTGGGTTTGATTCTCGTGTCGAGATGTCATTTTTCAATTTAAAGAATTCCAACAAAACCTAGCCTATTGAACTATACGAATAAAGAAGTTTATTGGTTGCCATATATGCCGTATATGTTATATATGCCATATTAATGTAAAATTTATTAAACGTTGTATGTGTAGCCAATATTATCAATTTTTATGTGGATGGGATAAGCTGACAATTCTTTAGCTTTCAATGCTACAACTGTCTTACAGTGTTGTGCTCTTCAAGCCCAGGCAGAGCGTACATTTTGTTTCTTGCTTTACAACACACATTAATGCCCATAGTTTTTTTTCAAAAATAAATTTGAACTGTTCTTATAGTTATATTTCATATAATGTATCCATGTAAAACTGAAATAAAAAAAAGTTTCTAATAAGACAACTTTTTCATACATTCCAACAGCTATAATATGTTTTTTTTAAACCATATATAAAATATATCCATTTTATACTTTGCTGGCGTTGTTAATGACTATTACTACAACCACCATAACATCATTGGCTTTCCCACACAATTGGAACAAGACTCATAACATGATGTATTTAAAACTCGTGAAATTGAGAGACAGTGTTAATTTTCATATTTTGTGGAAAATAAGTTATTTAAAATTCTATTCTGTTGCTTATATTGTTTCACTAGATGCATAAGTGAATTTTATATAATATAACATGCTTATTCCATATAACTAACAATGTTCATTTCTAAACTACACAATTGTAAATTTGCTCGGTAGAAAAAAAGACTGCGCTAACAAGGAAACCAATGGTTTAGAAAGAGATAGAAAGTGTCCACTGCAATTTAAAAGGTGGAACAGCCTATAGGTGTTGTATCTGTTTAAAAATTGAGTTAGTTCGTAAGTTATGTGCTGAAAAAATCAGTTAGTTCAGAAAGTGCATGTTAAATATCCCAAATAAAAAATATCCTGCTATAATGTTGATGTACTGTAAAGTATGACCTTACAATTCTGAAGGTGTGTTACATGAAAAATAAAAGGTCTTGAATATACCTCGAGGTACACAGTTTAATAACGTCCTGTGAAACTTTTCTTCATTTTTTCCTAAAAGTTGTATATTTATAGCACCCTTCATGTCAACTGTTTGTTGTGTTGCTGTTTATCTTAACTTCTTCTCATTCCCTTCTTTACTTGAGACATCAATGAACTCTTCTTTTAAACTCATTAACTCACTTGTGAACCTGCCATTTGTGATTTTTTAACATCAGTAACAGATTACAGACTCGGCCACCAACTAACACGGACCTACTGAATTACCAGTTCATTGACACTGAAGGGTGGAAATCCTCTCTCTCAAATCTCTTTTCTCTGTGACTTCTACAATAAGCTTCACATCTTCGAAAAATTTTGAAGGCACAGAAAACTTTGATATATATATATAATGAACAGATTCATAATATTTCCCACTAAATACGATATATTAAAACATAATAACTTTTACGACAGCTGTTAATCATTATTTTAAAACACTGACTATTGATTAAATGACATCTATAACATAAGCATATAAGGCAACATAAGTTAATAGTGTGTATCTTCTTGTTTTTTTTTCTCTGAACCTTTCTCTTTACACAGATGAACGTGATTTAAAAACTAAAAGTATTGTTATGTGACAGCACCATAAACCTTATCTTCGACTTTGGCTATCCTTCACGGTTTTGACTTTGCTTTGCATATTTCAAGATTTGCTTTGACTTTGTTTTGCATTTAAAAAGTGGCTTTTGCACACCACACTTTTGTAAATTATTTACTTGTAATCCAACTGTCAAGAGTACCAGGGTTCGTAGCTTGACAAGAGAGGTCAAGTCCTCAATATAGTGTGATTTTTCTTTTTTTAACAGATTATGTCTTAGCATCTTTTTTTTTTTTTTTTAACATATACATTCAATATGTTACCTTGTATTAGATAGTCACTAATAACAGCTACTACTGATAGTACAAGTGATATCTTAATATATCTCTAAATATATTTTCCTATTTAAAGAACTATGTTTTGACCCACTTTGGTGGCTGTGTTCTCTAAGGTGTCACACTCATAATATATTAATGCTGCTGAAGACAAGAAGATCAGGGTTCAACTCTCAGTCAGGTGGACTAAAGGGGATTTTTATCGAATGGTATTCCACTCTTTTTACATCTACTACTGTATTCAGCCTGTGGACTGGGTCAGTATTTTATTCAAGCCATGTATTTTCTACTACCGGGTTGCTAGGCCGGTCATAAATTCATATGCCTTATAATCTATCTTAAGACTATTACAGGCACAACATCCAGTCCCCAATCGTTAATTTATCACTATGAAAGAGAAAATCCACATTTCACCAATGATATATTTTTCAGCCATATTGGAAATTGAATCTGGGACCCTTAGCTCAGGAGACAAACAAACTACCGAGTTAGCTAAGGCGCCGAATGATATTCCACTCTTCCTCCACATAAATGTGGTTACACTTCCTCAAAATTCAACCTTCCTCATGCCATCACTCTAGCATCGTTAGTACATATGCAGATAATCCAACCAGTTTATAAGACGTGATGCTAATTAAAACAACTATTCCTTGTATCTTCAGATGATGCATCCCTATGTGATTGATACGAGTGTGATCTACAACATGGCCGGTGATCGTTCTCGCAAGTGTAAGCTGGCGTTGTTGTGCGACAGACTGCTTCATGAGAGCATACAGAGGAGCTCCAAGGGACACTCCCCCATAGAAGATAGCCAGGCCGCTATGAAACTCACACAAATGAAACTGGCCAACAGTAAGATCATTTTACAAGGTCATTACTAGCCTTGGGTGATAGTGAGAGAAGCCAAAAGGGGAGGGGGGGATGCATATCTTGTGGCTGGGCCACTGTCGTAAACATGTCATCTACTATTATTGAAGAGTTCATGGCACATATTGTTCATACAGTTGTACCACATTACTTTTAATGATAGTGCTCACAACCGAAACATGGGGAAAAGTGAATCATGCACAATTCATTAAGTTTATTTTACTTGAAATTTGTATGTGTTATGACTTAAGCATAGATAAATCTTTTACATGAGACATTTCAGCCAATGAGAATGCAAGGAGAGGCTCCAGCCAATTAAAACGCTAGTATATAAAGCAGATGGAAAATATATTTTGTTCCTGTAAAGAGTTGTTTGTTATTGATTAGTTTTTACTGTTTGAGCATTAAATGATTAAGATTGTAACTATGGCTGAACATAAACAGGAAATATTAAATTTTTATTCTGTTCTTGAGAAGCAGTTAATGACAACAACAAGGTTAAACCCAAAGAAAGAATCAAATTGTATTTAGTTCAGGCACTACTTAAGTTAGGTTAATTTTATATTATAAAAAACAATTTAATGACTGTTTTGCTTTTCAAGGAATGCCCAAATGAATAATTAAGTTATTGTTTTCTAAAGCAAAAAGGTTAAATTTTTATAATAAAAATCAATCTATTTGAGTGATACTTAACCGGGAAAGGTTGTAATCTTATTATTAATTGTGTGCTGAATGCTATGCACTATTTGCTATGCATTAAGCTTGAATATAAACACAGAATAAACTAAACCCAGCAAAATGACTTCAGTTTTCAATAAAAGATGTTTTTATCTTGCCCCTATGATCCAAGAGAGTGATAATTTGTTTCAATATTTCAAATTTTTTCAAGAAACACATGCATACAATGAACAGTTAAAACAGTAACCGTGTTAGTAATTTCCCCCTTCAGTTTTCAATAAATGTGTGATCTAAAATAATTTCATATTAATCAAAAAAGGCAAATTAAAAAAGTACCATTTAGAATGTTTTTTTTTAGATTCCAGCCAAATTTATTATGTATACAAAAAGTTTTTTTTATATTGTCAATGGATAGTTGAAATGTGATAGTTGAAATGGAGTAGCTATATTAATGAGCAATATTCCTAAACTCATTTTTTTTTCAGCTGTAGAGTTTGGGGATGCGGTTTTGATGGGGCGCACCAAGGCGGAAAAAACCCTAATTCGGACACTCGAGAAGGAGCAAGCAGCCAACATATCCAACCAAGCGTCCAAAGAAAAAACAGGTTTGCTATAACTAACTCACAAATATTATTTATAATGCGGTCAGATGGTCTCAAATATTTTCATTTTTGATTATATTCT
>CABFOV010007008.1:18781-31042 GCA_902141375.1 Timema poppense | reverse complement strand
GGTTTATTTACGTTTTAAACTGGCTCAGAATCGTAGGCACAGATTTTTATCCTCTGACGTAGCTCAATTTCCTATGCAGAGATTGTATGTTGACCTATTTGGTTCCTTACCTAGGTCCAGCGAAGGCAATGTTATTTTACTGACAGTATTAGATGCCTTCTCCAAGTTTGTTTGACCTATACCCTTGAGGGCCCCCACATCCTCGGCAGTGTTCAAAGCCCTGAATAGGGAAGTTTTCAAGAACTTTGGTGCCCATGCTCCATTGTGTCGGATAATGGAAACCATTTCACCTCTCAGCTATCAAAAGATATGTGTTTCTCCAGTGGCATTAGACATTTTACCACTAGTCTATTTTATCCGAATCCAAACCATTTCGAACATTTCCATAAACACCTTAAAGCCCCTTCGATAGCCTATCACCATCAATTCCATAGGAAATGGGACACCACGCTACTTTGGCTACAATTGGCTTTTAGCTCCGTACTTCACACCAGTCACAAATCTAATCCAGTTAAATTGTTATTAGGCTATGAACAGCTTTCATCTATTAATTTGCGCTGGGCGTTATATCCATGATTCTTAGAGGAAGAACCCCAGAAGCGAATGGTAAATAAATGGGAAGTCACATTTCGAGAGCTGAAGAAGTCGCGTGATCTAGTTGCCCAAAGATACGATGCTCAGAGAGCACCAGTGCCATATAAGGTAGGTGACAGGGTCATGCACGAGCTTCACAACCTGAGTAAAGTGGTGGAAGGAGTGACAGCTAAGTTAAGCTACAAGTGGTCAGAACCGATGGCAGTTAGTACATTCTTGACCCCAGTGACGGTCCCACTAATTGACCCTCTTACCAAATTACCAAGTCGCAGAGCCCACGTCTCACAACTCAAACCCTGTGAGCAGTGAAGAGTTTAGTTTCCCTCTTCTCAGTCGTCGATTGTTTTCTCTTGGCATGCCCTATTGATCTAATAGATATGGTGAGTTGGACGACACGTAAGGGAAGGGAGGTCCTTTCTTCTTTGATTTGTTGGTCTTTTCGCTACGACTGTAAACCTCTTGTAACAATTAACTAACATTATTGGAAGTGTGATGGGAAAACCAGACAAGAAGTTTAACAATCATAAACATAGTTTGTTTTATTTTGGACAAAATAGAAGGTAAGTACATAATTAGAGCAAAATATAACAATATGGCGTGAAGCACTTCTCCTTTCAGATTTAACTCTACTGAGATAAAGGAATTAATTCACGTTACAATATCTGAAAATAAAAAAGGGAAACATATAGTTATATTCTGGTTGTCAGTTCAACAGTAATATTTATCGCCATCATGGAAATCTATGGTTCCTTCGGTTATAGCATTAAGTGCAAGCCACGATACTACATTGAAACTCTAAACAAACATCTACATTTAGGCAATAAAAAGAGAAACAATATTTACGCGCCTTTAGATATAAAGAAATCAACATAACGTTGAACCAAAACAATAGATAGAATAAGACGTTAGGCCAAGCCTCAACTCTAACATCTAAGTGCCCTGTGCTATCAGTTAAATAGATAACTAAATAATCCCATATACACTAAATACGCAAACTAGAAAGGACGGGCGGTAAGCCGGACACGCCGAGTTCACCAAAGCGTGGCCGAAAATATATACATGAAATTAAATATACATAATGTATATATAACAAAATGAAATAGTACAATTAGAATGAATTAAACCTCGTACGAGGAGAGAGAATGCAAGCGCATTCGCATTGACTTGCGCGCAACATTTCATAATTCTAAGTTTAAATATTTATAAGTCCCAAACAATAATTTAGACAAGATATCCCTCATTAGGCCGAAAATGGAATTTTTAATATTAAATAAATCACGGCCCCTAGTCGCCGTCTTTACCAAGCTCAGTCGGTGGTGTAATAAGTGACTATTCAAAACCCACGATCACTATATATACATTATTGTATCCACAGAGAGATGGGGCAAGGGAAGGAGGGGGTAAGACGATAGAACAAACATAACAGCAAAGAATGGGCCTGGCAGCAGCCAGAATATTCCAGATTGTCCTAGCGGTGAAAGTCATAACTTCGTCTGGCCGCGTAGAACCTCATTCGTTTCCGGCCAGCCACGGATCGAGTCCCGAGCAGTCAGTCGGTCGAAAGCTCCGCTCAGTCAGTTGTGCCAGTTGGAGAGTGGAGGTAAGAGCTCGTGCTCTTGTGTTGGAGTTTGTGTTGGAGTTCATCACGGGTGGCGGTGAGTGTTGGCCCATTTGATATAAAATCAACTTGTAACTCGTTACACGACAAGATCTTATTCCTGTTGCTGGATAGATTTGGTAAGTGCGCTGATTGACCTTAACTGAATTATTGAAGAAAAAGGTGGGTGGTTTGCTTTAAAGGACACCCGTTGGAAAGATTAGATGGTGCTACTCTAATTGGCACTTTAACTACCCTAGGCACATTTACTTTATTTAGATAATTTAGGGCTTGTAACTTATATATATATAAAGATGTAACATAATATATAATAAGTCCTATGTCATGATTTTTCAAAATGTTTCTAAATTAATATATATATAAGTATGGAAAAAATTTAGGTAAAACTACCTTATGTATGAATTAAGTGTCGTCGGAAAATAATATGTCTAGGTAAAGAAGATTATATTGAACTTAACCGGTAGATGTTGAAAAGATTTTAAAGTTATACCTAATTTGACCTAGTGTTGTGAATTTGCTTTGATAAAGTTGTTCTAGGCTTATTATATCCTTTAGATGAGCGTCTAGTCTATGTTTACATTATATTTATTAGGTTCTGTATATTTGGGTCCTTGAGTACAGTTTAGCTAGGGTATATTTATTGGTTATTTATTGTCTTTTTACAGTATATTTACGGCCTAGCTATTGTCTATGTATTAAATAGGTCATTACGAGATTAAGTTTAATGTTAACTCCTATGAGCACAATGTAATTACCTTTTTGTACTGTGTTATCATTTGTATTATCTAACCCCTAATATTAAGGGGGGAGGGGGGCGAGTGCGTCATGTGTGCGTTTAGTGGGGTTGACAGGTGACTGTGGCGCTAGGGTTGGTGATAGATCTGCGAGTTTGCCTCAAGCGAACAGCGATTCAGTTGTTCGAGAGGCTTGTAGGTAGTGATGGGCCTAATTGAACGATTTTAAGAATCGAATAATCATTCGGTTCTTTGAAAAATAATAGAATGAATCATTCGAATGATTTTGAGAAGTAGTAAAGACTCGGTAATAATCGAATATTTACTACTTCTAAAAGTAGTTACTAATTGCTCAATTTGCTTTGTGCTACTATTCTCTTTACCCTGCTGTCGGATCTCCCAAAACGCGTTCCTTTGCGTTTGCAGCTTATCAAAACATTTCTATTACTGCATTTAGTTCCTTGTGACAGTGTCAAAGATCAAAGTACAGCCACAACAAAATACTATACAGTGAAAAAGTGAACGCATTTCTCAAATAAGTAGCTCGCAATTAATATAAATACTTTTGCGTGCGATTAATAATTAAATAAGGAACATACGTTTCCCTTTGTGTTTAAAAGAGTCGAAATAATTTACCCTCTAATGTTTCTTAAACATAACAAAAATATATAAGCTTACAATCGTAAAATTATTTCAGTGAATAAAATTATAATACGATCTGAATATTACGGCTGGGCTATGTTTTATTAAATACATTAAAAGTATATACTTATCTACTTAATAAATTTAAGTCAACGTTAACAAAAATATTTCTCAAACCATTCGTGATATATGCCATTTAATTAATTAGGAAGGTAAAATTTTAAGGAAATGAAAAGAACAATCCACGTAGTAATGTAGAAAAATAATCGAATCATTTTGTAATTTTGATTCGAATTATTTTTGGCTGTTATTCGATTGTAAACTGTGCAACCACTTAAACTTTGTATTAAATAAGCCTTAGAATCATTCGAGTGCGTAAGGTCGATTATTGTGTAGCAATGGGGACTATTTATTGAAAATGAACCTTATAGAAATGAAGACCTGTATAGAGATTGCCTCGAAACAGTCATAATCATAAGGTCGATTTTCCTCAGCACTTCTGGCAAGGGTGGGGTAAGGGAATGAATCGGCCAGCTCGCGTCAAGTTTTCATTCGAATGTTTTTCTCATTCGAATGATTTTGAAAGAATCTAATGAATCGATTATTCAGAATAATCGAATGAATCGATTCTATTCATCTGATTCTTCCCATCACTACTTGTAGGAATCGAGGCCTCCAAGTATACGTGCCCCAGTCAGTCAGCTACCGTCATCCACTCCCACTTACACGTCACGGGATCCACCGTGTGCTTTGTAACATTAAGAGGTCACCATAGTGCTCGAAAAATATACCAAAACATGTGCGTCTTATTTATATAATTTATCAGCAATTAATAAGAGTACGCTGAAGGAAAAAAACTCCAACAGATTAAAGACTGTATATTAGATTTTATGGTTTTTATTATTTCAGCACCAATAGAAAAAAAAGTCTATTGCCAAAAAAGCATTTTCCTTTTACCAGATTAATGTGGAGAACTAGACTAAATTAAAACAATAGGGTCCTAGCTATGAGCTGTGAGATAAATATTTCGTGATAAAATCGTGTTGTCACAACACAAAAACTTAAGATATTAGTTAAATTAGAATCTATATCTGGGCCCAGCTAGTGCTGCTACCGAGTGTACGACCATCATGGGTAAGGATGAAGGAGGGGGAGGGGGAGTGTTGAACAGAAGAAAATAAAGTTGCAAGGCTGCATTCAAGTCCAAACAATATCATGTCAAGGAAGACACACAGCACATGTTACTAGTTACCACATATTTCAAACTCACCACTTTATTTTATATAGAGAAGCACCGATAACTAGTAGTCAAAAAGAGATGATTTTTAGTATGGCTACTACAACAGATCGTAATATAAGAAGGAAAACACTCTTGTCTTTGAGTGCAAAAAGAATATTTAAAAAAAGCTACTGTACTTGTTATCTACCAAAAGAAGAGGTAATATAAATAATAATATATTTTAACTTTTAGCTATAGAAGGATTGATCTAATCATTAATCAAATGATAAGTAACACTAGTTAAAGAGTTCTACATAAGTAGATAAATACATTTAATATATTAAAACCTGGACACGGATACCAAACCCCGTTCTTTGGTTTTACACGCCAATGCTCTACCACTGAGCTTTCATTCATTCTTTATTCAATGATTTTAACAACTAGGCAAAGTATAGATAGGTCTATACTAATTTATATATTGTAAAAATAATTTATGTTTTTCTGAATATAAGTTTTATCGAGGAATTATTTTAGGCATATTTTCCAAATCGTTATATTACTGTTGAACTTATGTTTGCTTAGCAAATTGATGAAAATTTGTGCCATGAGTGAAAATTTTCATCTTCAAGTAGCAATAGCTTCCCAGGAGAATTCTGAACAAGAACTAAATGAAACGTGAGTAAATAAACTATATTAGAAACACCCACCTTGGTGGCGTAGTTGGCTAACGTGCTAGTCGTGTTGAGCTCGACTACTGAGGACGGGGAGATCGAGGTTCGAATCTCAGTCGAGTGAACTGAGGGTGGTTTTTCCTAAATGTTTTTCATTCTCCCTCAATGCAAATGCGGGTTCACTTCCTTTAATTCAGCATTCCCAATTCCTTATCCATTAGCGTATTTAGTACTTAACGGGTAGTAAGACGCGGTGCTAAATAATGATAATATATTAGAAACTGTTTATGAACCGTTACTGATTTCAGTATTTTATGTTTATTACTTATTATAAAAGTGTTTCATTTTTAGCGGATGGACTTTATAAAATATGAGAAATTATATCAACGCCATTCCCAAGAAACATGTGTTCACCCAACTATCTGGGGTGTCGAGTTAGAATTAGCGGGGTTGCCACATTTGTCAAGTAAATGCTGATTAAAAGAAGGGAAGGATACAGTTGCACAGTGTTTATTTCGTCGAATATTCGCTAACTTTTAAAAATGTTTTCCGTATAGTGAAACCAGAACCACACTTTATTGTAGACCAAGGGGGAGGGGAGAAGTGAGAAGGAACTTGCGGTCTCTTTGAACGCCCATTTACACAGAGATTCACATTACAGCTGTTGATACATTTTGAATGCGTTGAAACCAAATGTTATTTCACTTATATAGGCTAAGATTGTGATGTGTTGAGTATGACCCCCATTCCAGATTCCCATCTTAACAAGATGGAGCCCAGGACTTCTGTGCCTTTTGTAACGTTTAAAAGTCCACCATCAGGGTGACATTTGACATAACGATTGAATTGGTTCCAAGTTTTATATTCTGTATTTTAATAGTTAAAAAGGGATGATGTCTTATTTTAGAAAACAAAAGTTAAGGTGTTTTATAGTTTTTTATTTTAAGTATATAAACAGTTTTTTGTTAGCTATTTCACACGTTATAGATTTCAATTTAAAAGCCCGACTATTACGTCATATGCATGACAATTCCCAACAAGTGATTTTTAGAACAGGGATTAAGATGTAATAACTTTACCAACACGGCTCCTTGTCAGGAAGGAAAGTGAAAAGATGCGTACCCTGAAGGGGTATATCTAGCGACATTTCCTTCTCAAGGCTTTCTAAAAGAAAAAAGGTATAGTCATCCAGGTGCGTTTCTATTCATAAAACTGCGTTGTCTTTTTAAACAGAGACGTAGAAGGATGTCGCCATACCTTGAAACTTAACAGCTTAACACAAATAAATTTACTACCCGCTCTCATTTAAAGCATCGTAATTTTGAATATAGATGTGAATAGTACATTATTGGGATGTATAATTACATATCATCACAGCAACCCCCTAATTGCAGGAAGGCTTTCTCTCGACCATACTTTCTCTCTTGAAGTTCATTTGTTAAATACATCAACAAATAGGAAAAAATAACTTTTTTTACAGTGTCACACTAGTAATAGTTTGTTTTATTTATGATTGTTTTTATCTAATATCATTATTCAGAAAATCTTAGTTCTAAAATATTTAACTAAAGCCACATGATATTAATTTAATACAATATACTTAACATATTTAATGGAATATTTTATACATAGTAGATAACACTTGATTTAATTGTTTTAATACTATGTCATATTAAACATTTTATTAATACTCAATGTTTTAAATGATCTATTTCAATATGAATCCCTTGTTCTTTAACAATCTTTTAATTAAATCAATTTGATCTTAATTAAATTAACCTTATTTTATTTTTAATAAGACTTTAATTAATTCAGCCTATGCTCCAGCTATTTTTTTATTATATATGCCCAAGATAAAATCTTTAATATCCTCCTTTTCTTCACAGTTAAATTACACTTATTTAGTTTTGTTGTTAATTTTATTGTTTTAACTTATTTACAAGACAAACCAGTAAATCTCATCAGATAACTTCAATTCCTTCCCTGTAATAGGCTTAAACAAAATTAATTATGTAAACAATTATCTTACCTTTCTTCAATGACGGAGACTCATCTAAATAAAGTTTATGGGGAAATCTCTCCCATATATATACATATATTTATTTTCAACGACGTAACTCACCTTAACTAGTGTATATTGGATCAAAGACGAGTAATTCACCTTCAACTGGTGTACCTTCCACGAAGATTAGGTATTAGATCTACGACTATTATTCATACAATTGGCATACCTACCTACCCACACCAAGTGAATTTAAAACATAACCTCCTTTTCTTTAGATACCTTGTATTAATGATGGTACTTTATCATGAACAATAATTACTGGGTGTAGTAAACAAATTCATTTAGTTCATATTTATCACTTAGATCGGCCATACTTTTTTTTAAACTACCTAAGTAGCCTGGTTGCCCTGTCATCACAGTCTGACCTACTTTCCTCTGATTGGCCAGATTTGGTCACGTGACCCTCCTCTTGCTCTCTGATAAGTAAATAATGACAGAGTGATCGACGTTTGAAGAAAATTCGGGTACACATTCTACTTGGTCTAGAAAAATCTGGTCGACCGGCAAAGCCCCTTTGGGAATGGTGGGGGTGAAGGAAGTACGGCTGTTCTAAGAGACAGCAGCTTTTATAAAGATATCGAGGATTGAATCCTGGTGCACACCGTCTAAATATCAGGCTCATCTAATTTTGACGGTGGCGCAAATGGAATTTCCAGCGCTGTAAACTGTAGGTATTTCTCCCTCCGGAACATTTTCTTAATCATCTCTACCATACCTTTTGCCAGAAAGGGTACGTGTAACTCACATAGCTATGGCAGGGGAGGTCGTGGATTCGAATTTCACTCAGGTGAACTGGGGTGGTTTTCTACTCTCCCTCACTCAATGTAAACGCTTGCACATTTATACCTTACTCCTCCGATCCATGACAGATACCTACATCCGAACATGTCGACGGACGATACCAAACAACCAATTTTAGTAGGCTTTTGGGGTGGGGGCTGAGGCTTCCGAGGCCTCTGGTTGTGCATAATCAGAGCTGTTTCAATGCTCTCTAGTTGCGACATCACCGGGAAAAACCCCTTACCTCATAGGAGGTTGCGACATTGCGATGATGACACCAGGAAACCCCATTACCACAAAAGGGGTGGCGGCATATGCCTTGAAGGAGGGGGGAGTGAGGGAAAGTGAAAGGGGAATCAAGGCAGGGGAACCTTTATCACACTTTACCCCAAACGGTAGCCAGGAGAGGTTTGTACGGTTTCTTCCGGGAAGTGAAAGGCAGTCCAGCAGAGTGAGGGAGAAGTCAGTGTAACTTAGTGCTTTCTGTGCCATGGTGATGTAAGAAGGGTGGGGAGGGAAGGAAAAGTGAAAGGGGCCTTACGGCCGTGATACTCTGTCAGCTGCTCGGCGTTCACACTCTTCGCTTCGCTGCCATCAAGAAAGTTTCGTGCTCCGTGTTTCCTCTGATGACGAATGAGGAACGCCCGACGCCGTAGACTGCACACCAACAAATAATTAAAAAACTCCAACTTTCCATCGTAATCCTACCCAGACATAAATTACCCATGCGTACAAATAAAAAAGCAATGAGCATACATAAAAAACAAATAAAACAAGAAAATACAGGTACCAACATGCTTGGAACAAGACCCAACATGTCTGGGACACTGGGAAGGGGGTCAGGAGGGAGGTCCGGTGGAGGGGTGTGGGGTCAGGAGAAGGGTAGGGGGAAAACCAACATCCAATCAGAGAGTGAGGGGGCGTGGTCACGTGACCAAATTCATCTTTTCACATAGCCACCCTATCACAGAGCTGTTACAGGTGGTACCACTAACTACTTACATAAGATTTGGAGAGAGTGGTGTTTTTCTTTCTTGGGGACACACACCATAGGTCCATTACTGCATATTTACGCCTTTGTACATGTTATAAGCTAATGTAAGTCAAGTTAGTTTTACAATAGGAAATTTTGGTACCTCTCTAAGTTTATATTAAAATAATAATATTTATCATTAGAATTTGGCTGACGTAATACAAGAATAAAATGTAAAAAACGGGGGTCCAGACTTATGACCCGCAATTTTCTATGTCCATGAAAGGCCTGAAAAATAAAAAACCTTTTTATGTTAATTGATAAGATATTTATATTACCATTATTATTATGATTATTATTTGGATTTTAATATTTTCAATCTAAAGTGATTACATAATTGAAGTATGAGTCTTTTAAAGAAACATATGTAACCATTGTAACTCTCAGACACTGTCCTTACCACTCATAGCTGAGGAAATGATTTACATTCTACGGTGTGTCTGTCGATAGTTTTATATCCAGTGTTACTCATTGATAGTGGACTGGGGAGGATTGAGGGTTGATAGGGTGGGGTATTATAACCAATTTATTCTCCCGCCTTTCACCATCAAAAGGTGCCTTTCTCCAGTTTGTTTAACTGCCCTCTGATATACTCGAGCTTTAAGCTGACAGATGGTTTGCATCAAACTTCAAATAGATTCTATAACAATCTATTATTATTATTATTATTATTATTTCCAAATGCTTAAACGTTACCCTAAATATCTTTTCCCTAACGGGTAGTAAGACGTGGTGCTAAATATTATTAAATATCTTTTAGTGGAATTCCATTTTCAAACATTTTCCATTGGCTTGGAGTCAAGCCCCTAAAATCTTCTCAAAAATATTTTTTTTACAAACTACCTCGCTTAACACTAATAAAGTTTTGCCAACACTTGCTAGTTATCACAATAGTATATTTTTCCATGGCTACTTACTACAACTATTTTAGTTTCCAGTGATGGTACCTGGTGGTATGTACAGTAGTCCCGTGGCTTCTTTGGTGCTGACTGACAGCTCACTAGCTGACTTCTGACAGTCAACATTTAGGTATATACTTAAATTTTGACCGTCAGAAGTGACAACTGCTAAACACATGTTTTTGCAGATTATATTGTTCGGCGTAGGGATAAATAATTTGGTCTGGTAACTTTTCAAAGCTGTCAATCTGTCAGCTGTGAGCTGTCAGTCAGCACCAAAGAAGTCACGGGGCTACTATACCTGTTTGAGTTATACACATACATTAATTACCCCGATGAACTAGGAATAAGGAAGGTGATATTTTTGATTGAATGTACCCACATATGCATAGATTGAGAGTGGGGAACTATTTAGGGGAAAATACCTCTGACTAGGATTTGAACTTCAATCTTCCCACCACCAGCAAACCAGTATAATACGAGAAAGTCGAATGAAAAATGTTTTCTTCCCCTAGGTAAGAAATATAAAGAAACCCAGACTACTGATTATTTGAGTTCAACCTAAAAATGAAGCAACATCAGATTTCTGCAGAGTGTGGTCTTTGATAAAAGCCGCACTCTGGCCTTTCCCTTCCAAGAAACTTGACCCATGTAAACAACAGATTAGCTCGCTCCCCCTTCTCTTTCAGAACTAAACTTGACAGATATGACAACACCGCAACTCCAGCTCGGTGTCGGGTAAACAGTCCAAATAGTTCAATATATGGACGTTTCTTAGGAGTAGCGCTGATGACGCTTCTCAAGTTTTACAAGGAAGTCCTCCCACTTAATGTTAGTGTTATTTTTAAAACATGTTTTGTTTTAATTAAAAATACCATTTAAATTTTAAACGTAAGTTTTATTATCATACTAATTTTATTAAAGATATGTTATTTTAATTTAAAAGTTGTTTTGGCCTGTCACATTTTACAAACACAATTTTATGCCTTAAAAAAAAGAAATATGAATTCTTGACAATTTTAAAAATATCAAATGCATACTCGAAATCGACTTGAACTTTATGAACGTTTTGCCTGAATTTAACCAGACTGAAAAAACATCCAGGACTTTGGTGAATATAGTTTGTGAACACTTTGAAGCACTTGTTATTCATATTATTTTGTATGTTAGTGTCGTGTTGACCGCAATGGATCGATATGTACTTCTTGTCTTAGTTTGGTTGGCAACTCTCGATATATCGATTCTGGAACATTGTCTGAAACAAAATATTCACTCTTATCAGGAGTTGATCTTGTATGGAAATTGTTGTTGCACCCGTATATCTGATCATTTATAACATGATACGATTTTAAATATCTCACCAATTAATGAACGTGACTAAATATGTTTGACAAGAGTAAGCCTAGCCTACTTCACCTCTGTGCCAGACATTTGCAATTAGGACCCAAGCTCGTATTTCAAACATACATTTTGTTTTGGATATCTATGACTTTTTATATGCACAAATAGTAATTTCTCAATTGTATGAGACAATTATATATACCGTACTATGTTAGTAGTTGTTTCTTTTAGGACTATTTGCTACTTTTTTAATGTATTTATTATTTTATAACTTCTGAATAATACGAAAGGCTTATTGAAATGTGGAAAACCAATAATGATAGATTTAATGGCCTAACATAGATAAATTTTAAATGGAATTTTATTCGTGAATAGTTATGAAAAGGATTTGTATCGAGAAACCAAACTGAGTTTAATGTGACCTTAACTATGAGTGAAATGTACAATCACCAAATAACGACCGTACCATAAAACACGGTTACTTTGAATCCAAATATTAAAACGTGTAATATGAATATTAATCTCTAGTTTCTTGTTGAAAGCATGAATGAAACATATCGAAGAACTCGCAAATGCATCATTCATGCTTTTAAAAAAAACTCTAGGCATTTTACTAAACGATCGTGGCCACAGGCTTGAAACCATGGACGTGCCTGGCTTTCAGA
>CABFOV010007008.1:2059-16313 GCA_902141375.1 Timema poppense | reverse complement strand
TAAGTTTCCACTTTCTTGTTGATTTCCTCTTAAAGCTAAGCCTTGCATGGCTAAATATTTAATTGAAGTGAAAATTTTCAAAAGACATTCCCTAGAAATCTTACGTTCAGAAACTAAAGAAGAGTTTAACTGGTTATCAATCGGGTTTTTCAGCTGTCTATAACTTAAAACTGCTTGTAAATGACTATCTGACTTTTCATGTGAACGAAACTTGTCCAATGCCTTTTTCCAGTTTTTAAATCCATTTCTAGAAAACGCCGGATCCATTTTCCTAGCAAGATTTTTATCAGGACATAATTTATTATATCTATTACAATAAAAACAAAGAGCTCCATCGGCACTGTTTGTAGAGACATCTATATGCAGCCAAGTGAACTCCTTATACCATGCTGGTTGAAACCGAAGTATTTTTACTTTTAAATTCTGAGTTGGAAATTTGGTTGGTATTGTAACTGGCTGGTTTGGTGCCAGATATGTATTACTTTCACAAATATTAACTTGTGATTGATTAAACACATTTTCTGTTTTATTAAAATTTAAGTTGGCTTAAAAGGACTTTTCTTCAGACTCGCCAAAGCAGTGTTTTTTAGGAGATTGTAGTTCAGTTGGTGAATCCTGTTCTCTTTTGATTAAGAAACGATCCATGCTCAAAATATTACTCAAATCACGCTGATTTATATTAAGTTCACTTTTACACACAAACACATTAGCAAATACGACATAAACTCATTTATTTACAAAACATTTAACAAACCACACGCCACACTATTTATTCTTAACATTCACAAGATTGCTGCAACTATTCGAAAAAGTTAAGAACTTGCAAATAAAATAAAATAATTTACTAATACAATAACAGTGTCACCAGCCTAAAAACTATTTTAGCAGCGCTAGTGTCTATACAAATGAAGCAAGATCCGCCTATTTAATAAGGTCATTTAAATTTAAAATAACTAGAATCAAGAATTAAAAAAACTATCCAAATAAATCAATAAATTCTCTATTGAATTTAAGGATAAACTTTTGGGGGGGACGTGTCCCCCCCGTCCCTTCTACCAGGCACGTCCATGCTTGAAACCGTAGATGATAATAAGGATTATGGTTAAAAGTTACCCCATAAGTGCAAGGTATCCTCGTTTAACAGTAGTATAAATAGGGTTGAGCTTGATTTAAAAACCAACAATAATTACAGTCCTGACGGGTAAGGAAACATCCTGCTAGCATTATATTAAAACATTCCTACATTATAATTCATGGTATTTTACTTTAAATATTAGTTGTCTTTTTTCTTACTGTAACACCTGTTTTTAATATTAGCTGTGTGGTTGTCTTTTTTCTTACCATAACACCTGTTTTTAATAGTAGTTGTCTGGTTGTCTTGCCTCTTACCGTTACACCTGTAGACCAAATCTGACCAGATGATCATCTCCTGGGAGAAGCAGAACACGCCCAGTCTCCCTCCTTTGAGTGTAGAGTCGAACACGTTCCCAGAGTCGGCCACCATGTGTTCACCCTCAAATATCCGCAGGCGGATAAGACCAATCTTAGGTCTGTGAAGCAGGAGCCAGCGATAGGCTACACGCTCCTTCCATCCCACATTGCGAGGATCTTTCCACAGCAATGTTACCTGGATAGCACGTATTATATTGTACATACACTACATTTTATTTTAAGTTTAAGATTTCTTGTACACACAATAGAAAAATTGCTACCACTAGTCAAAGAGGTGATAGTAGCCTGATCTTATTGGAACCATTGAAGTGGATTTTTGAACCTCCCTGAATGAATATTTGGTCATCATATATTTTCTTTTAGAAGCAACCATTACCTCTTTTTCTCTTGGAACTGGTGTATTTCTTGTGTCCTTCTTGTAACACATTTCTAAAGGAGACAGTTTTTTTATTAACAATGTATAGTGCAATAAAAGTAGGTTTTGGACTGTGTATTTATGTTACTGTAAAATTTGAAGACTAGTAAATCTTAGAATTTAGTGGTATCTCCCAAGATTTACCAACGTCTACAAACACCTCCACGAACAATGAAGTCAGTCCACCAGCGGAGGATTTTGTCAACATCACTCCTCCTGCTTCTTCGTCCCATATACCGTGGTAGAGAATGCAACCACACCTGTTTGAGTCAATCGTCCTGCTCACGAGTCTACATAGAATTACCCGGTACAATTCTCCAGGAACCAACTCATGCAGCTCATGACCATCAATCAGAGCACAATTATCAGGTCCAATTCTCCAGGAACATATTCATACAGCTCAGGCCCGTCAATCATAGCACAATCATCAGGTTCAATTCGTCAGGAATAGAATCACACAGCTCAGTCTCGTCAACCCTAACACAAACATCAGGTCCAATTCATCAGGAATCAAATCACGCAGCTCAGGCCCATCAATCCTAGCACAAACATCAGGTCCACAAACCACGCAGCTCAGGCTCGTCAACCCTAGCACAAACATCAGGTCCACCAATCACGCAGCTCAGGCTCGTCAACCCTAGCACAAACACTTAGTTCTACCATGATGGAAAGTGGCGAGCACAATATGAAAGCCGTCCTCAACCGGATCTAGGAATCACTTAAGGAAATAAGGCCCGGTTTCCACGCATTGAAGATCGTCCCTGTAGAAGTGGTTGGCAGTCCACCAGCAGAAGCTCCATCGCAACTCACCAAGCAAGTTCCAGAACAAACCGTGGTACCCACCAGAGAAGAATTGTCATCACTTCTCCCACCGGACACAAGACTTCTACAGATATATGAAGTATCGGCATTGCATGTCACCTTGGCCCTGAAGGCAAAAGATAGCCAAGTTAGTTTGCAACAAGTAGATAAAATTCATCATCTTGAGTATATAAATATCCTTTTTGGCCTTGTCTACACCAGGCACTTTTATTATCACATGATGTTCACCCAATTGCTTTGGTATTTTCTTACAATGTGCTGCTTGCATTTGCTTCTCTAGCATTTTAAGACATTCTCTGGAAGTCTTTCGAAACCACTTCACTTTATAGACTTTGATGGTAGATTTTCAGCGTTAGGTCCCACTCGCCGGAACGTACAAGCTGGTTTGCTCGTTCAGTTTCAACTACTATTGAATACTGAGTCACTCCTGCCTACATTTTCCAAACATTCTTCATAGTTTAGGTGGTTTTATTAAGTCATGCGGAACAACCATGTGAAACATCTGACGTTGCTTCACATGGGAAACATTTGATCCCCTTGTAATACTTTCTTTTGTTAATTTCTTGTACAAACCTCAAGCCTTCAGCCCACTATGAACTCTGATTTATTTCCGTCCAGGTTAGTAACATTTTTTTCAATGTCCAGGCTCACACGTTCAACTGATTCGTGAGACTAACTGACTTGGTTTTCCATGGGCTATTGCTTTATCATTTCATATGTCACATAACCTTTACCAGAAAGGAGGATATTGTTTGTGACAAAAATGGTGAAAATATCCAAAATATGAAAAGTATTCCGTATTAGCTCTTGTCGAGTGTAGTACTCGGAGAGCAACAAATTTCGTCAATTGATCTTGCCTGCTATTTTAATATGAACATCTAAATATTTTCTGTGTTGGCTTGCAAATCGATTGAGTCGATTTGGCAACTTGAATTAATTTCGCTGTGTATGATAGGTTTCATAACAGCACCCTTTTTTTTATTCATGTTTTTGTTTATTTTTACAGGGGTCACATAACCTCACATATAATGATTGATTCAATAGTCACGTTCCAATTCTTGTGACTCTGTTCCCTAAAAATTCGAGTTGTTCCATCATGTTCGTGTATCACGTAAATAAGTTTATCGAACAAAATGTAGCCACCCTAATCTTAATTGGGGTGTTGTTTAAATTAACGTTATAGTACCGGAAGAAGTAAAAGACAGGACTGGTCTAGCTACACTTGTTTTGACGAGCTAGTAAACATTAGGACGTAACAGCTGTCAACTCAAAAAAATGTTTCAGCATTGTTATTGCGATTGGGGCTGATTCATAATATATATATGGTTATTTTTTAGAGCTATGGTGGATGACAAAATAATATATATTCAGAGGGGCCACTCTGCCCGATTTGGAGCCGCACGGGTTAGAACGTCGGGTCATCGGGTACTTGTGATTTGAGGCAACCGTCGTGCCCAGAGTAGCACGATTAGAATACGGGAAGGAACACAGAATGTATCAGTCAGGCCATCGGTTAAGCATTTCTTACCAAACCAGTTATTTCGTGAGCTCCTAAGTCAAAGTCTTTATATACTTTTGTAACGTCTTTATAAAATCACATTTTGTAATAGTGGGTAATGCTATTAATAAACCCTAAAAACCAAAGCCGTCTATAAATTATGAAGCCACACATCTATTAAACCACCTTACCTATACTTGTGCACAAACCATACTGTCACTTTGGGCCCGCATAAGGAGGGAGGTGACAATGGGCATCAGAAATCAGATTTAGAAGGGCACTTTAGGGTTTGGACAGTTAATATATAAAATATATAAAAATAGCGCTACTATTTCGAGAACTGTTCGGAAGTGAACAGCTTTGACAATCAACCACGACGGTTTTCGAGCAACGGTTGGTACGTGCTGGGAGAACGAGGACACTGTAACCTGTTCCCAGAGGAGGTCCAATTCAACAGTGGTGCACCACCAGTTACAGAGAGAAGCAGTGGAGAACTAAGGTAAACATTCTTAGACACAATAACCACGGCTTTAGTCAAAATTATGGGGATCAAGGTTGACCTACAAATTGTTATCAACCAACTAGCAGGGGAGCTCGAGAAGGTTAGGACAGAAAGTTGGAAGTGGCTCAGAAGAAGAGGAATGATAGTGAACCGATACCAACGGTTAGAAACTCACCCATATGCCAGCTATTCCAGTATGCCATGAGAGAGCAGCAGACCACATTTTGTTTTTTTTTGAGAAGATAGGTGAAGCTTCAGAAATATCAGGATGGTCAGATTTAGAGCAAAGAGTGCAGGACAGTTAGGTTTTGACCCGGAAATTCAAAATAACAAACTTAAAATTGGAGGGTACGTCAACAGGACCCCTACAAACTCAGACTCAAAAGTCCCAGCAAATAACTATTGGGGAACCACAACCATCTTGTAAATTGAGGGCCACAAACGGTTTTTTCACCATTTTCGACGTTACTGTTGTTATGACGACAAAAACATCTTCTAACCTTTTGATAGAACGTTAGAGTTTACACAAAAATGGCCTCCAATAATTATTTCGTGGGAGTGACCATTTTCAAGATAAATTGGTTTTTACGAAATCAGTTTGCTCAAAAATCAAATTAAAGAACTCTACATTTGCAATTGAATACATGAGATGATAAAAGTTACAGGATTTGTTATAATTGTAGCCAGAGATACATATTCTCCATTTGCATTAGTATCCACTTTTTTACAGCTCTTTCCCCACCATAAAACGTGAGAATGGGTAGAATAATTTCTTACAGTGCCACTAGTTAAAAGCTCTCAATGGAGTTGATATATAATGCAATAGACAATGTTTGTCTCTGGGTACCATTATAACATATGCGTTTTAAACTGGTTGACAAATATAATATTTTCCTTCAGTACTGAAAACTCATGTTCATATCTTTAAAAAAGTGAGTGTAAGCACTACTAACCCTAATATGATTGCATTTATGGTATTAACAGAGTCATGTTTTATAACAGGATAAAAAGATGAAATGAAAGCTTATCCTAATGCAGAACTATTATCAGGAGTCGAAGATGAAACATAGAACACCTTAACAAGCTCTTAAAGTTCTAGATGGCTCTACTGTTATTAAATTACCTGACATTGGCTACCTTGAATGGAAATGACGTGGTGTCACAACCAGTCATGGCATGTAGGAAAAGCATCAAAGTAGATAGATCACCCAGAGCCCCTTGCAAAACCTTGCTGCTGTAAATGTTTGGGTGTATATTGTGGAGTCTAGGTATTAACATCTTTACATCTTCATCCTTTGTTGCAAGAATAATGAGCAGCACAAGTGTTATTTCCAACTATTACTGATAGCTTGGAGACATTGATTGAAGTACCAACTATCAAGGAGTCAGTATAGTCCAAAGATTGTAGCACCTAAATACCATTTGAAGACAGGTGATTTGAAAGGTAATTTATAGGCCCAATCTTGTTGTTGTTAGAAATGAACTATTCTTTTGAGGTGAGGTCTACTGCAATTTCATCAAGGACTACATCAGCTTAAATTTTGGCTGTAGCCACCAATTATGTTCAATAGCCCTAGTAGATGGCCGAACAAATAAATCTATCAAAGACAACAGTAATTTGTGGTGCTGAGTAGTACCGTTTGGCAAATGAGACATACCTTTTTCATATTTATTCATTTGTTTCATGCTTTGCCCATATTACACAATGTAATAAAATGCCTCCATCTATGGTGTAAGACTCTGGTGGCGTTAAGCTCTTGTGTAGGGGCTGCTGTTGATTTCAGAGGTTTAAGATGTGCTTATTTACTACCTTAACGGATAGAAACTTCATCAAATAGAGAAGGTGGTCTTGATACAAGTTCAAAAATGTAACTACACGGCCTCAATTGGAAGGCATGTTTGTGTAAACATTGTATATTGTGAGTGGTGAATGACATAACGAATGTTACGAGGATGTTATGATGATTAGATAAACAAATAAACTAGAGGAGCTGACCCAAAATATGGTTTTAACATTCCTTATCTAGAAACCAGGCCGGTGGCTGGTTAAAATGGGAGGGTTTGGAGCCCCTCACGGCTGACCACAGAAGACCGTAATCTAGAAGGTCACGCTGGGCTAAGTCGCCGGGTTCATCAAGTACCAGTCATGGATGCCGCTCGAACCCAGGGAACCAGTTTCAACGAAAGTGCAAGGACTGACTAGCAGTCAGACAAGCCATTGGGTAAACCTCATAACACCTTCTTTTGTTTCTCGCTTCTTTATATTCTCTAAGTTTTTCACGTTAACTTCACTTTGAACATCACATTTGTAATAGCATAGTAGTATTAATAAATATTCTGAAAGCCAAGTCTAATGTCAATCATGAATCCATACAAGTATTCATATCACCTCCCCCTGATCATCGCCCAAGGACATTCTGACAGATCAACCCGCCCCACACATTGAACTTACAGAACTGGGCCGGGGTAGAGGGGGGTGAGCATCACTGCGAATAATTCACATTATTCTGTGAAAAAGCTGCATTGGATTCCCATGCACGGTATTATCTTGGATGCCGAGCTACCGTGGCTAGGGACTTCACACTTTCCTTTCGATCCAAGAGTATATCACTGAAAGAATTTCATACAAATGCCTTCATGCAGGCAAGTCCAACGTCAAGTGAGTTGTCACAATTAGCAATGTATATTGCTGCAAGACAATTTGAAATTGATACGTACGAGCAACTGTAACGATCGCTCTAGTGGGTTGTACATTCGTAACCATTCAATAATTTATGTGTGTCAGCTAGGTTCTGGCTTTTACGGGATGTACGTTGCTCAATATGTTGTTCTGAAGTGTCTGTGGTGGATCCAGTGAAAGCTTCTATGTGCATGCACCCATTTCACAAGAGTAGCACTGGACAAACTCTTGCCATACGTGAAACTACCAATATACTCAATTGCCATAGAGGACAATATGCAAACCAAAATGTATTAATACATATAATTGTGAAATAGCCTTCTGTAGTAAACCTTTTGAATTTTTCTGGTGGCAGAATATTTTCAAGATAAAGCATATGCTGAAGATAAATTTGGGCATATTTCACATAATTCAAATGAATAGCAGCATGAACGAAAGGTAGCATGCTCTGAATGCAGAATTTCCTCTACTAGAGACAATGCATCTCTAACATGTTTACTATTTTCAATAGCATTTACTGTAAACTATCCTTGCAATAGGAATGTGAATCTTAATTAAATTATCCTTGATGTTTTCAAACTGAGGAATCTGCTCGTACAGGAGCACGGAGAGAGGAAGTGTGCTAGGGGGTCTCTCTCGTGGTGGCGTCCACTCATCATGTGTTCAATAATGTTTTTGGCATATACAGTGGTCCATACATCCTGAGGTCCACTGCCAGACATCATTCCAATGGTCACCATAAGTGAAATATGTAGGTGAAATCCCCCTTACCTCACAATGGTGTGTGCTAACGGACCGTCATCATTAGCAGCAGATATTTATTATCTCTTCAACCTTTGCATAGAGAGATTGGTTAAAACCTTTTTTTAAATGTAAAATTAAACGTTCTTTCGCTAATAGTGCAGTAGGCACTAAACTATGCATTCTGGAACAAACCTCAATTGGACCCTCATGGACATTTCTGGAAGTGGAGACACTGATTCCGACACTGCAGGTTCAAGATGCCACCAATTTAAGATTACATCAAAAGCATTCTTAAAATTCGTTATATTTCAGCTTCTAATTATTCGATTTCCATTCTTATTTTTTAAATCTAAGATATTTGCTTGTGATTTATTTAATATATATTTATGTTATGATCATATCTCACATAGGTAACTCTATAGACCATTTTGATATTTATGTCATTATTACTGTACAATATTTATTTATGCAGAAATATATTGATGTATGTGATTCTAATAGAAAAATAGTTCGAAAAAATAATAATTTAATTTTCTTTAATTTGGTGTGCTTAAATAGTTTGTACTATGCACAGGAGTGAAGATACATAATGTTACTGTCTGATACGTGTGGGCGAGCTGTCATATGTATCCACTGTCATATGGTGGGTGTACACTAAATTGTGCAAAATGATTTAAGCTCATTTAAGGTTCTTATATCAGTTTGTTTGTTTATGATACCTTTGTGATCAGTGTTAAACAAGATTAACTTTTTTGATTAGCAGAATTTTTATTTTATGACATTATTTTTGTAAATTGCAATAATGGTTGAAACAGGCGGTAACGTTTCCTGTTACAAAGGATTATAATATCATTTATATTGAAAATATCTCAAATTTACGGGAGACATGAGCAAAACAAAAATATTTGAAATAAGGAATAAGCAAAAACCTTGTTAAAAAGGAATATTAACAAATAACAATAATATTGTTAAAATGTGCTATAATTTATTAATAAGAGTATCACAAAGAAAGAATTTAGTCTAAAGGATATAAATAAAATTTCATAGATTTAAGAAGTAGTTATAAGTAGTATTTATTTAGTCGAGCTATAGGTTACGGACAACAAGTTTATGTGAAACGCTGCTCACACACTCATCAACACAAGATAGCCCAGAGATACCCAGAGGGTTGAGGACCCTAAGGGGTGCGAAGGTGAAAATACCACAAAATAGCTGAGTTGTATTTGATAAAAGAAAGTGACATCATAGTAGCTGATGAGGAGCAAACTTTGGAAGGGATCGTGTGGAGTGCGAACCAGAGACCCGCAGTTACAGGGGAAACCAGGGATCTCCACGTAAATAGCTATGGGGTAGAAGAAACATCAATAAATATCCAGGTCTCTTCTAGGAACGAAGTAATTTACCTCTGACACCTATTACCGAACACGGGATCCATACTTACTGTTGGTTTGTAAGGAAGTGTTCTTGAGTTGCAAAGCCTGTAAGCAGTCTCTTAAGTAAGGTTCACATATTGATGGTTCAGAAGAAGCACAATGGGCCAAACTACAAGAACTTTGGAAGAAGGTGCACAAGACCAGCCATGATTCATTTGTAGAACAGGCCAAGCAACACAAGAAGAGGGCACAACCAACTACATACCACGTACAGGATTGGGCCTATTTAACGAAGAAACCTCAAGGAAGAACTATGGCCGCCAGCAGGGGACTGCTAGTGACCACAAATGCAATCGGTGAGATTTGAGATCTCTCGTAATTTTTTCATAATAATTAACAAACGTTTGCCTCAGTTATGGTCAATTCGGGAAGGTTAAGGATGTTTGTACATATTGGTTGATGAAGTAATGCACTGCAATTAATGCGAGAGCTGATTGTCTCTCCCAGACCTACCACGCGATGGACTGAGAAACATAAAAGTGTAGGGTATTTTAACGAGAACTTTACAACTGTTGTGAAAGCACTACAAGACATTTGATCAAAATGCGCAAATAACGGCAGTGATCACACGAGATTCTTTGTGCCGTCACCCCCTAATAGTGGGAACGTTAACAGTAAAATAGCAAAGGAATTCTTCATTTGGTTATAAAAGCACCAAATTTGGTAGAATTCTTGTTTGAAACATATAGAATTCAATTAGACCAGAAGAACCTTGGTCGGACTCTCCTAGTAAGTGTTTTGTACTAATAAACAAAATGGCTGGAAATAGGTATTAATAAACATTAAAATGGCTGTATTTTTGGTTATACTAGTATTAAAGAGATGTTTATGTTATCAAATATTATGTTTTCAGAGTCAAAGAATATGATGGCTCTATTATTGAATAGCTATCTAGCATCCACCAAAAGGAAGGATATTCTCCATATAACACTACATTTAAAGAATCTTATTTTTGAATGTAATGCTAAATTATATATTAAGGGAGAACAATTTGGTCTAAATACTTGGACAAATATTAGCTATCATTTCAAAATGACTACCAAAGTTTCATATATCCTAAGCCACTGTACAGGTTCTCAAAGCATAAGTTAATGTGTGTAGGGCAATGTTTTCGGAAATTGATGAAAAAATTATTCATAAATTCATTTAACTCCTTACTAAGGCTAAGACAATGTTGAAAAGGTATACATTTTGACTTTAACTTATCGTATAGTGGTGTAGGATAGCACAAAATATCATTGGGAAACTGGATATTGTGATAAGAAGGTGCCGCTGGGCAGACGTGTTCTTTATAAGAGCCAGAAGAATGATATAGGATCGGCAGACACGCTGGCACTCGTACAGGTCGCCATTATCCAAGATGGCGATGAAAAACATGAAATGCCTATGACTTGGCAATTCTTTATCCAATTTTGACATTATTGTTTTAATGAAAGAGTGTACGAAATCCAATAATTTTTGTTATTACATATTTTACAGTAAACCTGATAGTTTCCTTTAAAATAGATAAAATAGGTATTTTGAGAAACCAGTCGCTTGGTTAGTTCTTTTAAAATCACGTAAATGCTAATAAAAAACAATTTTTATTCAAAAACAAACAAAAAGTCCATCTTTACTATGTACAAAATGCGTTTTGTATTTTTGTTTCAGATAATAATATTTTTTCATTTGTTTCAGTTTGAACCATTACGAAGTGAGCAAAAATGGAAGGAACCGAAGAGTATTAAGATTGCAGACGTAGTTGACGCGTCTTCTCGGTTCAACTAGGACCTTCTCTGTTTGTGTAAGAATAGTGGGGATTTGATTTGTCACATACGAAAAACTCAGAAAACCTCTGGATATGATACGTTGGAATACAATCTATTAGGCCATTGGTGCTCTCCCACCAAACATAAACTTGTTAGATGATATAAGTTGTTTGAAGAGAAAACTCAAGTCCAAAGCTGCAAAGTGGCACAAATCCTGTTATTTGCAATTCCACTTCCAAAAGTTTGATCGGGCTCGAAAGCATGTAGATTCAGATTGTTCAAATACATCCATATAAACCCTGGATTTACCTCATGAGAATCATTCAGATGGAAACTACCTATCACTTCGACCAACCTCCAATTAGCTTTTACAAATTGGGAAAACTTGCTTTATTTTTGTAAAAAAGAAAATTCTAGGCATGTACCACTTTACTCTGTAGCATCTTTCTTGGATGAAAAGTTGAAATATTGCTCAGATCTATTAAGAGACCCAGATCTTCAACCTAGTTTCAGACTAGTATTGACCCCTATTGACCTTCCCTCTAGAGCTTGCTATGTAACCATTGTTTTGTAGTTTTTCAGAAGTGTTATTCTCTTACCTGCTCCTCTGTGTCTCCGGTATGCCACAGAGAGTTGCGCATCATCTGGCCCGGCCCAGTTCTGGAATCAACCAGTTTCAACTGGATCCCCGGCTCGGCCACGGCGCGGAACGGGGTCGCCTGCCAGTATGTCTGCGTGTTCTTCTTCCACATGACCGTGTAGAACTTGTGGTTATTCTGGTAGCTATAACCAATTTGGTTGAGATATTACATCAAAACAAGACACATAACACGTGTGAGGAGAGGGTATACTTGAGAGAACAACTTAATGTGTAGGTTGAGCCGTTACATGACTTACTAGAGCTACTTTCATACTAGCAATCCCGTAACCCACTGGGGTATAACAATTATATAATTATATATTGCCCCAATTCAAATGGAAACGTTATCTCTGAAACGTAATTCTACATCGTATTAAAACTAATTTATTTATGAATTGGTTGAAAATAGCCTAATTAAAAAACATAGTTAAATTTTTTTTAATCTGGCTTCGAGGTACATACATTCTGACCCCCTTCCGTCCACCCATGTTAAACATTTCAGATCTGTGCGTGCCGTAGATTTGGCAGGACCTCGCACACAAACAAACACTTCCTTTTATTATTATAGATATTCTCATCTTACTATTACATCCGCGGAGTGCTTAAACTAGCTCTACTCTGATATTTTAACATATTTTTTTTTAACAATAATCATATTTAAGTGGAAATATATTTAGTTTTCACAAATTTATTCACAAATATACATTAAAAAATTAAAATAAATACTAAAGTGTGTAAAATTACAATCAGTATCAACACCCAAGTTGCAAATTGTTGAACTTATGGCACCGACTGTATGGAGGGATGTGGACAGTGCTGTAATTACAAAGATATGCAGTCTACATGTTGCTTGACATGTTGATTGACTTGTTGATATCTGATCACTCACAAGGCTATTGATAGCTCAGATGCAGCTGACAATTACACACAGATTCAGCCTTAAAATATCAGTGAAGAATAACCCGGAGCTTAGGACAGATCATTGATAGAGCATTGGTGCACTGAGACAAAAGTCCCGGGTTAGATTCCTGTATCCAGGTGTCTTTTTTAAACTAATTTGAATTAATTCTTAGTATTAGATATAAAAAATAAATGTAATGTAACAAGAATAAAGATGGCCTTGGAATATCTTAATGCTCATTTGACGCAGTGGTCGGCAACCAGCTGATTTTATCCGGCCCTCGAAGCATTTTAGGAAATCTACGTTATGTATTTATACTTGCAGTGGCTTCAATAAACATATGATAGCAAGTGTACATTTTATGATAAGAGTATGAAATGTCTACAGTAGTAAGTAAATTATATACAATTGTGATTATATTTAGATGTGGAGGTAAGTCATATTTGACTTCAGAGACCAGTGAGAGGTCAAATCCAATATGGCCGCCACTTCACCGAGCATATTGTTTAATTATGCTTAACTTAGGTAACATATAGTGTGGGAAGGCATTTGAGGCGTCAATTATAAATAATTTAGGGATGTCCATTCATTTGGTGACACTTTAGACATCTCCAGTATTTACGGAATTGCAACTAGGTCAAGGTCAAAAGTCAATATTTGATGTCAGCGAACGTGAATAGCCTATATAATTGATATATTTATGATAATGTAAAATTTGTGTAATGAAAAGATATATCTAATATAATATGTATCATATGTTACAAACAAGATCAACCATGTCCAGAACATTGCACTCGAGTGCAGCCCTGACACACCTCCAGCGTCCAGTGGCCCTGATCTGATGCCTCAGGGTGGGTGGTCTAAAGAGGCTGCTACAAGTTTGCCTCCTTTGACCAGCCCTAGCCACCTGGCCCTGATCTGATGCCTCAGGGTGGGTGGTCTAAAGAGGCTGCTACCAAGTTGCCTCCTTCGACCAGCCCCAGCCACATGGCCCTGATCTGATGCCTCAGGGTGGGTGGTCCAAAGAGGCTGCTACAAGGTGCCTCCTTTGACCAGCCCCGGTTAGAGGGCTCTGGCAGATCTGGATCTGTGACCAATGTCTGGTTCCAACAATGGCCTGGAAGTGAGCGTACTCAGTGTGTTCTTTGAGTGCTGCCTCTCTTGGAGCAATGTGTTCTATTTCTCTAGACTTCTGGTTGAAGAGCTACTTCCATGATCTCATTGGTTCAGTCATACGTCAGCACAACAAATAGTTTTGACAATAGCACTGACTACTGACTGATCTCACTTGGCATGGATAGCATCGTTCTCCTCTGGGAATACTTCCAAGTATCCCAGCCAGTCTTCTTTCCTCTACCATTGAATGTGGAAACACAATCACACTTGGCATGGATAGCATCGTTCTCCTCTGGGAATACT
>CABFOV010007007.1:14240-31070 GCA_902141375.1 Timema poppense | reverse complement strand
TAACATATGTTATAGTGCTGTAGTAACATATGTTATAGTGCTGTAGTAACATATGTTATAGTGCTGTGGCAACATATGTTATGGGTAGAGCCCTGTAAAAATGGCGAGACGCGATAAAGTGAAAAGCGTCAAACAAAGATGGAATCAAGTACTTTTTCCTTTGTTAGTTTTTGGATATGATTTACAATGTTTTTTGATAAGTGAAATAAAACTAAATCGTATTGTTACACGAAATCTTCCTATAAAACGAAATAACACAATTTTTACACACACATTTTTTTAAAACAAACACGAAATTAAGAATAAATTTAGCAGTAATTTTGACCATGCTGTAATTTGATTAGTATTTTGTTGTAGTGTAGGCTACAAAATTGTGAAATATGCAGACAAACTTGACTAAGAATTTTAAAGCAAATATATAAGATTTCAATAATATAAAAAAAATTGTATACATTGGCTCAATATGTAAACACCTCAGATAACATGTAATTTTGAATAAACACTAAATAACCTCGAAAATTGAGATTTAAAAATCTAAATTTAACTAAAAAAAACTATTTTTACGGGGCTCTAGTTATGGTAGTTTATTTGGGGATGCAGAATTGTAGCGTGTAATGATGGCAGTTTGCTCTAATTTTATTTTAAATAAAGTCTAACTTAAAAATCTGAAGTGGCCTTTGAGTACAGATGTGAAAATAAGCGTTTTAGAAATGATGAATCCAGAATCCCTGCCAACTAGAAATGATGGATCCACAATCACTTCCAGATATAAATTATGGATCCAGAATCACTTCAAGCTAGAAATAGCCCAGTATAAAAGGTTTCCCGACCTAGGCGTTGAACTGGCATCACCATCATATGGTACATTGAGTTGAATGACTATTTAACGTGAGAGCTCAGGTGATCTCAATTCGGAATGCATGTAAACCTGGATTTTTAAACAGGCAGATATGTTTGTATCAAATTAAAAAAGTGTATCAGAAAGTCTGGCATATAATATGCTAAATAGTCACTCAAATCAATATTTCACGGCACAGTGTTGCCATTTCACTTTTACGGGTAAAATTTGTGTACTATACCTTGGGCAGTGGTTCATGGGTTGGTTTTTTCCAGAGCTATCAAAACTTGACAGGACTGTGCTAGTAGAGGTTTTCCCCTCATTCAGTATCAAACTGACTCTTTAAAGGCATTTAACAATCATTTGTGCATTGCATTATCGAATGTGGCATTGCTGGGTAGTGTAGGAGGAAAAACACTTTACTAGTACAGTCATGGCCAGCCTTGCTTGACCTGGTAATGGCCCATAAGTGACCCCTGCTGAAATCTATCCCGTCTGGGGCTGATTCCAAACGTACCCAACACTGGTGGGTGGTCCTGATTTATAGGTCTGGAATTGTTACTGTTAGGAACCGTTTGTTACCATGAGGGTCGTACCGACATGTTCCTCTCTTTCCCGCAGGACCCGTCCAAGCCCTCGCTGCAGCACCGCGCCGTTGTACTCAACTCCGAGGCGGAGTCCCGTCTACCGTCCAACCTCCAGAACCCTTTCTACAAGGACCCCCGGATAACCGCGGCCCTCGCCAAGGAGAGCTGGTTCACACCCGGGGAGGAGCAGGTCAGGGAGAGGGAGGCCGAGAAGATACCCAGGTCCAAGATATACTCCATCATCAAGAACGCCGGTTTCGTCAGGCGGTGAAGATAGGGAGAGGATCATCGGGCTCCTTCGCTGAGCCATGTCTTCTGGAGGATCGGACATACCTCCTTGAGGAACTTTCTGCGTGGACATTAACCGTCTACTGTTAACATCATTACCTACCTTCATTCGGTGAGGGTGTACTCTTTCCTGACGAAGGTACATCCTGCACTCTGGGGGACATCGGTTACAATTGGACTAGGGCTGCTTGTACTACAGCCAATTCAGAAAGTATATAATCAATGTTTCTTGGTCAGGGACCCTAAAGCTTGACACCTACCACACACCTCCTATTCCTACCGACACATCCAGACTACTATTAAATACATGCTCCTCACTAGGTACCTTGAAGATCTCCAGACATAGTATTGATACCCATTTTATAGAAAGAGCAATAGTTAATTCTTCAGATAGGTTGATATATTCTTAGTAAATTCTTCTGGTCCAAGACCGCGATGTTCTCCTGAGTGCGGGCGAGAATCTGGGTATTTCAGTTGGTTCATTAGGGGTGCGTCATTTCAAATGTCCGACAGATGCCCTGAATACTATTTTCAAAGGAAATTTATTTATAACTATATCTTTTCTCCACGGCTGAATTTCCCTGAGATGATCCATTTGGTGGAAATATCAATTACTGGCTCATTTTTATCTCAATCATCCTCCTCGTTCTTACCGTTATTAGTTTTTTTTAAAAGCCCTTTTGCTCGACGGCTAAAGCCAAAAATATAGGTACTTAAACTCTCATTTGTGTTTACTTAAATTAATGTAATTCACTGATAGCCCGTTCTGGAACTAAAGTGTACAAATTTAATATATATATATATATATAAAGGCAATCCTCCACATCAATAGACGGAAGATCTCTCTCCAAGTATGTTGAAGCGAACGCAAACAAAGATGGATATTTTGCGACAAGAAAGCACATTCTAAAGTCCCTTCTTTCAGTCCAGACGTTTCTGGAGAAAGTCAACAAGTCATATAAGACAACATGTAAAACTTGTTTTTATTTTCATGTTGGGACAATATGAGTTAGCCTGTATGTTGTGTTGGTGGGTGTTAAAACATGGTATGACTAGATGTTTTACCCCGTTTGACGTTATGAGTATCTGTCGTACCTGAATAAAGTCGACAAGAGTTGTTAAAACATCATTAATAAGTAAAAATTATAGAATGAATTCTTTAAAGAAACTCTTTCATATTAGCTTTAATACTAAAACTTTAAAAGGTTGCTAACACTTTCACAGTTTCTTTTTTTTGGTTAAAGCTTTTATTTATTCGCATCTATAGTTTAACACCAAACATACATTTCTACACAATATAAATTTTAAACTATTACGTGAATTTTTTATCTACAATTTTGGGCGCAAAGTAAGTCTTTCACCCAACTTGTAAAAACCAAAAAAAATACATCAAATCTAGTGAAAACAATTTTGTGAAATTATTTATCTTTAAGTTAATACCGATTTATTAACACATCACAGTGCAAACAAATTTTTTAAAGTGTGTGGTTCATCAAAAACTATAATTAGGAAAAGAGAGTAAAATTAAAAAAAATTAAAACATACTCATATGAAATATAATGAGGCATAGATTTAAAAATATTGGTCGAACAAGAAACCAAATAAAAAAAACTGAACGGTGTCAGTTTATTAACAGGATATGTAATTTTAATGTACGAATTGAGACACAAAAAAGTGATTAAATCCTTATTTCAGTTTTTTTAATTAGCTTAGTAATACATTTTTTTTAAATATCTCCAATTTCTAGAATAAAACAAGAATTTTTGAGGGCTGTCCAACAAACGCAATGAGTAGCAACTAACAACTAGTAACTAAAAACTTGATATTTCAAATATATTGTCTAGAAATGTTTTGTTCGAGCAAAAATATGTAGTTAGTTTTAAAATAATAATATATTCACTTAAATACCATATGTACAATTTTTGGTAAATTTTATCTTCATGTTATACACAAAACTGTAGCAGGTTTAGACAGTAAAAGATAAGTTGCAAGTAGCCCTATGGCTTCTTTGGTGCTGACTGACAGCTTTAAAAAGCTACCAGACCAAATTATGTATCCCTACGCCGAACCAGATGGTATTCAAAAATATGTGCTTAGCAGCTGTCGCTTTTGACCATCAAAATTTAGGTATATACCTAAATGTTGACTGTCAGAAGTCAGCAGTGAGCTGTCAGTCAGCACCAAAGAAGTCGTGGGGCTATAAATATCTTGGATCTGTTACTACCACAGTTAACTAAGAACATGTTCACGAACTAAAGGATGGTGCTATAGTCTTAATGTCTAGACCATGTTATCTAGTTGCTCTGTTTTCCATGTAGGGGATCCCCTTGTAATAATAGTTTATATTAATGTTCTATAAAAACGTTCGTGTGAACAAAAAAACATAACGAGTTTGCAAGAAGTAGACCACCTAAATTTGACAAAACTTTAGAAATCTGCCGTTTATTCCATAATTCCACAAATGTGTGCTATAATGTTATAATTATTGTGTGCTTCTATAGTAGGCCTATATATTGACCTATAGATAGGCTATCATAATAAAGTTTTAAGGAAAATTCACGTAGATTGAACAGTCTGTGTTACATTATATGCTCCCAAAAATTAAGAGAACTATTAAAAACATTCCTTTAAGGATATAAAAGTAGGTCTACTGGTTGTAGTGCTTTTTGTAAAGTTTCACTTATTTTGTATGGATTGAGTGAGCTTATAACTAGAGCTAAATCAATCACATTTTGTTGGACATCACTTTTATAATTTGTGATAAACAATATTTTAAAATGTCTACATTATTATTACTATTTTTTTTATTAACAACCGACTTGATGTGCAAATGTGTGAAAGTTATCATAAATGAGGAAAACTGTTCCTTTAGTAAATATTATCGCTGTTACGCTGTTTGTGTGGTATTTTAAATGTTATAATTATGTGTTGTAAATAATGTTATTAAAATATAACAAATGTTTTGTAATATATTTGTTTGTTTTATTTATGAAAACAAAACACTAAATAGATTAAATTTAGACTAAAAAGAATCAGAAAATTCTATATTATTAAAATAGACCATCGACCATGTAGGTAGATAATTCATTTCCTTATTTATTTTCGTTTTGAGCCAATGGAATATGAGGATTGAATATAGTTTTGTTTATTATTGGTTACAGTTGACGTGAGCTGTGAATCTAAATAACAAATATAAACAAAGGTGTTAGGTAGAGAGCTTTTAATTGGGAAAACGTCGATCACACAAAAATATACTTCACTGTAAATAAAGCATACGAGCTTTTATAATTTAAGCGACTATGCATTTTTTTAAGTTACCGGTAAAGACCTATTTTTTTAATTGGTTTTATAATGTTTACACACAATAGTAGGTATGGGCTGTCCCCCACAGGGTTTGTTTGATTTGGGCCCTCTAGCTACTTTAAACTAATATAAAGCTATCTGTTCAATCATAAATAATGGTTTTATTAAATTGTAATCAAAAGTCCCTGTGAGTTATTCTGAGTGTACCAAGAATACATCATTTGTGACGATATACGATTACATTAAATATAAACCTTCTTGTTTGTTGTTTCATGGTGTTGTTTATAAATATTTTTTTAAACCATACGTAATAATATAATGTTTATTGAATACTGACTATTACTAACTTTGTAATTTACACAAGAAGTTGGTGGAGGTTCATTTTTACAAACTGAAATACTTCAAAAATAGACTTACAGCTATTGTCTTAACAATTTAGAAGCATTTTTTTGTACATGTCAGTAAAAAATAGAAGATTATGTTTTAAGTGGACTGAATAGAAACGTTTTCATCAATAATGTGGCTGAGATCACCTCTGGATTAAATGTATTGTTAATATAAAAATAGAGGTGACTTGGCGGTCTAGGGGTAAGGTGTCAGACTTCTGTGCTGGCGGCCGGGGTTCAATCCTCGTTCGCGGCAAAGATTTATCTGATTACCAAACCTTTCCTTCACCTCTGACAAGACATCTTGTGAATGTGGAGAATGCCAGGCCTCCACCGTGGTTCGGATCCCACGTTAAACTGTAGGTCCTTCATTTCATCTCACAATCACCCTACCATTACACATTAGCGTAAGTGCGTATAGCCCGAACGGGTAGTAATACGCGGTACCATGTATTATTAAGCATTGCTATTCACGCAACTATCTTCATATCTTCATATCACACATTGATCGACCTTGCTTGTTTTTCCGAGTGAGAAGCGCTATCTAGTAACCGCCACTACATACGGTGACAGCAACGCCATCTCTTTTCGAACGTATGAAGCACTTGTGCTCTGCGGTGGCTCAGTCATAATGTCCGCCAATCAATTGACATTTTTATAATGCGCATGCGTTTTGAATAAAACTAACAAGCTGCTATAATAGTCATACTATTACAAAGTGGCTTTTTGTAGTGAATACTCATGTATTTACAGCTAAATGATATATTTTGTTCACTATTTTATGGCATTTTGATAATAAATAATTGATAATTATCGGTTGAATAAAGATGATACTTATGTATAGAAAAATTAAATATTGTGTGTATACATGTATTGAGAACAAATATTTATTATATTCATAGAACGTATCAGTTTCTCGTTAGTCAAGCCATTAGTAGACCAATTTTATTGTATTTTCCACCGCGTCTTACTACCCGTTTGACTTTTACGTTTGAATGTGGGTAAAGCCAGGCCTCCACCATGGTTCGGATCCCACGTTAAACTGTAAGTCCTCCATTTCATCTCACAATCACCCTACCATTACACATTAGCGTAAGTGCGTATAACCCGAACGGGTAGTAAGACGCGGTGCTAATAATAATAATACTTTTACGTTTATTGCATTTACGCGGGGGGAAAGTGAGAAACCATTTATAAATAAATATTTTATTTGACATCACCAGGATTCGAACTGTGATCTTCCCAATATCGCCAGTTCAGTCTATTACGAGAGAAACGCCACAGACAATTCAACCACCGAAACAAGTACTTGGGCTATAAATCGATTGAATGGATGGTTATTAGTAAATACAGCTAGGCCGGTTCTCCTAGGCACCACGTCTTACCACCCATCCAGGCTACTAACATATTTACACTAATACAGTCAAGAAGGAGTAGGTAGAAGTTGTCGAAAACGCAGAAAGAAATAATCCAGGAAAAATCACCTCAGAGACCAGAGCTTGGATTCGAGCCCTGATCCCTCCGCCCCTTGCAAACCAGACAAGACGAAACGAATGCCTGTGTCAAGATACCACAAGGTAACACAAGCGCTAGATACCTTTGCACAGTAAGATCCAGAAGTGGATTCACACTATAAGGACCTGGCGGACTTCTGTGCTGGGGGTCCGGGGCTCAATCCTCGGTCCCGGCACAGATTTATCTGATTGCCAAACCCTTCCTTCACCTCTGACAAGACATCTTGTGAATGTGGGGAATGCCAGGCCTCCACCATGGTTCGGATCCCACGTTAAACTGTAAGTCCTCCATTTCATCTCACAATCACCCTACCATTACACATTAGCGTAAGTGCGTATAGCCCGAACGGGTAGTAAGATGCGATGCTAATAATAATAATACATTATAGACCCACTATACACGGGCCTACGGACAGAACATTTTGGATAATATTATTTCTATTTTTATTATAATATCTTGTTTTTAATAATTACGTTTAAAAATTATTGACTAACATTATCGAAATAGTTCAAGTCAGAACAACAATATTTAATTTAAATAACTGTACTTTGCCATCACTTTATTACTGACATATTTTCCTCTTCTTAATGTTATTGTAAATGGGGCATGACTCAGATAAACAGAGAAGGAGATCGCTTCTTGAAAACAAGGTATGACTCGGATAAACAGGTTATGACTCAGATAAACAGAGGTAGATAGCTTCTTGTAAATGGGGCATGACTCAGATAAACAGAGGTAGATAGCTTCTTGTAAACGGGTCATGACTCAGATAAACAGAGGTAGATAGCTTCTTGTAAACGGGTCATGACTCAGATAAACAGAAAGGGAGATAGCTTCTTGTAAACGAGGCATGACTCAGCTAAACAGAAAGGGAGATAGCTTCTTGAAAACAGGGTATGACTCAGATAAACAGAGAGGGATATAGCTTCTTGTAAACGGGTCATGACTCAGCTAAACAGAGAGGGAGATATCGTCTTGTAAATGGGGCATGACTCAGATAGACGGGGAGGAAGATAGCTTCTTGTAAACGGGGCATGACTCATAAAACGCCTAAAGCAAGGTATTCACAAGTACACCAACGTTAAATCATCTCGGTCACGTTTAGTAATTAAATACCTCAATCCCAGTGAAAGCTGGCAACGTTTATATCTATTTATGAGTTCAAGGAATCGCTCGCAGTGGACAGAAATCACGCGAGGGAGGAATTTTATTCAGCTCTTGCCCGAGATTCTAACATTGTCTCGACAGATGTGCTTTCCCATCCTCTTCCCAGGTGAGTCATCACTCGGCAAACGCAACAGCAAAAAAACGGACTTCATTCAGTTGCTTTGAGTTAAAAAAAAAAATAGTAACCACAATTCTTCACATCCTATAATCCATAAGGATTTATGATATTCAAGGGTACGGACAGAATTATCATTCAAAATTTTTTTTAATGTGATTAAAATTTTTTTAATCTTTTTAAACATTTTAAAGCCTTTTTTTTATTCTTGCTAATAGTTTAGTCCAATATAGCTAGAGGATGAATTAAACAACCAGACCCCAGGATTATGAACCTACCACTTTAACGAGAACAAATCATGACATGTTGGGGGGAGGGGGGGGGAAGGTAGTTTTAACCATTATTACAGTCTTATTTTCTAAAATTTTGATTTGGACGAAACTTATTATTATTATTATTAGCACCGCGTCTTACTACCTGTTCAGGTTATACGCACTCATGCTAATGTGTAATGGTAGGGTGATTGTGAGATGAAATGGAGGACCTACAGTTTAACGTGGAATCCGAACCACGGTGGAGGCCTGGCATTCCCCACATTCACAAGATGCCTTGTCAGAGGTGAAGGAAGGGTTTGGTAATCAGATAAATTTGTGCCGGGACCGAGGATTGAACCCCGGACCCCCAGCACAGAAGTATGACACCTTACCCCTAGACCGCCAGGTCACCTTGGACGAGACTGATGGCGGTAAGTGTTGCATGTATGATGATCGCGTCTGTATCTATATTTTGGTTCCTCTAGCAAGTAGTTAATGTTGTGAAACTGTTTCATTCCAACTTCACACACGTGCTCGAAACTCCACTTATTTTAAACGCTGCTATTATGAGCCAAGAGCTCATCCCAATCAAAAGGTGTGAGTCCATCACCCGTTCTTACGATAGCTAGCACGCACCAAGGTTAGCCAGAGGGGAGCTCTTGAGATGCAAACAAACGAGCGACAAGTGTCGCTGAAAGATATCGCTGGAAAGGGAGTAATAAATGTCGCTTGATACAATAATCGCAGCACATGGGCCAAACAGGGGCGTGAAATGTGACTTGGATCGAGCAGGAAATTTGAATTGAATTAGGCGTGAAGTGCGTATTGAAATAAGAATTAGATAGGCATGAGATGTAATTTGAAACTGGCATGAAATGTGTCTTGAAACAGATTTGAAACGTAACTTGAAACAATCGTAAAATGTGACTTGAATCAAACGTGATATGACATGAATCAGGCCTGAGATGTGACTTGAATCTAAAGTGAAATGTGACTCGACTCGGGGTTGAAAATAAGGTGACTTTATTCAGGCGTTAAGTGTCGCTACACCTGAACGTACTCCTAAGTAGAAACCTACGAAAACTCAACAAAAGTACTGATATAGTTCTGCTAAATGTACAAACCCTTGCAGCCATTGCACGACAGTTTTTATAGCTCTTCAATGAACCGTGGAGTATTCGAGCAGCGACACAGTCTTGAAGATGTCCCTACCGAGCGACATTTACTGCTCTGTTTGGCCCGTTATAGTTTAATACACAGCGTACATTATTCCAGCGTCATATGTCGCTCCTTCAAGCGACATTTACTACCCTGTTTGGCCCGTTATAGTTTAATACACAGCGTACATTATTCCAGCGTCATATTTCGCTCCTTCAAGCGACATTTACTGCTCTGTTTGGCTCGTTATAGTTTAATACACAGCGTACATTATTCCAGCGTCATATGTCGCTCCTTCAAGCGACATTTACTGCTCTGTTTGGCTCGTTATAGTTTAATACACAGCGTACATTATTCCAGCGTCATATGTCGCTCCTTCAAGCGACGTTTACTGCTCTGTTTGGCCCGTCACAGTTTAATACACAGCGTACATTATTCCAGCGTCATATGTCGCTCCTTTAAGCGACATTTACTGCTCTGTTTGGCTCGTTATAGTTTAATACACAGTGTACATTATTCCAGCGTCATATGTCGCTCCTTCAAGTGACATTTACTGCTCTGTTTGGCCCGTTATAGTTTAATACACAGCGTACATTGTTACAGCGTCATCTGTCGCTCCTTCAAGCGACATTTACTACTCTGTTTGGCCCGTTATAGTTTAATACACAACGTACATTATTCCAGCGTCATATGTCGCTCCTTCAAGCGACATTTATTGCCCTGTCTGGCCGTAGCCTTAAGAGCTTTCAGGAGCATTTTCCGCGGCAGGCAGCTTCTTCATCTCGGTTATTCAAGACCGTTTCTCAAGGTCATTTTGAGAGTAGCTCTACACGCAACAGAAACACTTCACCACTACGCACCATCATGATGATAATTTGTGAGATATTAAAATCAATTCGATCTCGTCGACGTAACACTTTAAATGGTTCCCAAACTTTTTGTGGGGTGGGGGGAGAGAATATGATAAGTTCATGGGAAGTTTTTTTTCCCCCAGTGAAATATAATTGTTAATATTTCCATATATTTCTATCAGTTTCTTCTTGATCCTATATTCTCCAGTTATTATACTGTCAGTTTTTTCATTTAATAACTCAATCATTATTGGAGAATTTTGTGCTAGTCGTGTGTTGTTGTTGTTTGCAAATATGAATACCATTCACCAATGAACGAAGTGCCTATTAACACAGATACAAATATATACATGTACAACCGTGTCCCACTAACTGTTCGGGTTGTACGCCTATGTACTAATTACGCTGATGGTTTTAGGGATTAAGGAGGCTATATTTAGAGGAAGCGTACCTGCATTTGCGGAGAGGTAGAATATAAAACCATTTAAGTAAAACCACCACCAGACTGAGATTCAAACCCCGATCTCCCCGTCATCGGGAATACGAGAATAGTACCTTACTTAGACCATGCATCCACCGAAGCGGGTGATACAAGTAGTTATTAAGACGGAACATGCTAATTAAAATTAAAATTAACATAAATACACGGTAATGCCAGGGCCTTGACCAACTTATCGTTCACGTAACGTAGAGAAATACAGCGTGTGATCAGGATACACGTAACCCACCGTAACAATTCTAAATAAACACACGCAATGAATCTAGACAGTTTGAAATCCAGTTGCTCTTTAAATTGTAGCTCAAGCAGTTAAGGCGGTTAAAGCTACAAGTTCTAGGAATAGAACCGTCACTGGACGTTTAAATAAGAGGTAACAAGAGGTCACGAGGTTTTGGTGCCCGCGGTATGATTGGCTGGGTTGAGCACGGAGCACACTTCACGTAACGTAACGTGAAAAGCCTCCCCTGGACAACTCTTACGTTAAGTGTATAGTGACGGCTTCTTTTTGAACACGCTGGGAGAACCATTACATTACGTTGCGTTACGTAAACAATAAGCTGAGCGCGATGCCAGAATAGCATACTTAAATACTTTATGGCACTAGGAGCGTGAAAGTTCGTTGCCGCACTTATAAAAGTGGGTCATCAAGCCTTATTTTGAGCTAGTTCCATCCAGTCCACCTCATTACACCCTATCTTGAGCTAGTTCCATCCAGTCCACCTCATTACACCCTGTCTCGAGCTAATTCTATCCAGTTCACCTCATTACACCATATCCCTAACTTGAGTTAGCTCTATCCAGTCCACCTCATTACACCCTATCTTGAGTTAGTTCTATCCAGTTAACCTCATTACACCATATCCCTATCTTGAGTTAGCTCTATACAGTCCACCTCATTACATCCTATCTATATCTTGAGCTAGTTCTATCCAGTCCACCTCATTACACCCTCTTTATTTCAAGTCCATTCTAATGTAATCCTCCCATCTGTCTAGGTATTCCCGTTGGTCTCTTCTCATTGGGTTTGCCAGTCAATACCCCAAACATAGTTCTAGTTTATTTTTATAAAAAATTTAACATATCTGTTTACAGTCAACATTGATAGCATGTTACTTTATTATTTTATTATTATAGGTATTTTATATGTATTGATAATATTTATCAAACGTGACGTCTGCAGATCACAAGACTGGACGTATGAATACATGAAAATATATATTGTGACGTTTAAAGCTGTCAGATAAGATTCTTCGTATATAAAATATACTTTACCCTAGGCCTAAGCTTATCTCCAAGTTAATACAGTTACAAATTTATTATTGTATTGACTGTATGTTTCCAAGCCTCTAAGGTGGGTGGGCCTGTATAGTAAATATTTGTTACAACATCAGGAGGATAATGAATGGTCCTGTAGCAACCATCTCAATCCCGCGTGACTCTCGTGTACCAGGAGAACATAACATGACCATGTATTACCTCCTTGTTAGGACTGGGCCATTCCGGTAGCTAGGCTAGTGTGGGCTAACTTATTATATGTCCAAACACAGTGATAGCATCACAAATAGGGACTTTCGTGTACCAGGAGAACATAACATGACCTTGTATACCTTTTTGCTAGGACTGGGCCATTCCGGTAGCTAGGCTAGTGGGGGCTAACTTATTATATGTCCAAACACAGTGATAGCATCACAAATAGGGACTTTCGTGTACCAGGAGAACATAACATGACCTTGTATACCTTTTTGCTAGGACTGGGCCATTCCGGTAGCTAGGCTAGTGGGGGCTAACTTATTATATATACAAACACAGTGATAGCATCACAAATAGGGACTTTCGTGTACCAGGAGAACATAACATGACCTTGTATACCTTTTTGCTAGGACTGGGCCATTCCAGTAGCTAGGCTAGTGGGGGCTAACTTATTATATATATACAAACACAGTGATAGAGTCACACATAGGGACTTTCGTGTACCAGGAGAACATAACATTACCACGAAGACTTATTTCTAGAAGATACTGACTCTGACGTTGTAGATTGTCTGGGGTTCACTTCACATCACTTGTAAGCGAAGATTGTGTCTACTTGCAGTACTGGTGGCACGGTTAGTGTGCCTGACCTTTACCTCAAGGATAAGTTGTGTTTCAACACGCACAATATGAAACTTATCTTCTCCTCTACATAGTATTTTGTTCTTCTCTTCCAAGAAAACGACATTTTGTTTCCCGATTAACTTTAATTACTGTTTCTTGCTTCAAATGAGTCATTGGTCTCCCCCTCCTTAATACAATCTAGTTTAATTCAACTAGAATAAAACTAGAGCAACGTATCTACCTAGAACACCTGGATGGTAATACCACTAGAACTATCCCTACAGCAATGTATCTACCTAGAACACCTGGATGGTAATACCACTAGAACTATCCCTACAGCAGTGTATCAACCTAGAACACCTGGATGGTAATACCACTAGAACTATCCCTACAGCAGTGTATCTACCTAGAACACCTGGATGGTAATACCACTAGAACTATCCCTACAGCAATGTATCAACCTAGAACACCTGGATGGTAATACCACTAGAACTATCCCTACAGCAGTGTATCTACCTAGAACACCTGGATGGTAATACCACTAGAACTATCCCTACAGCAGTGTATCAACCTAGAACACCTGGATGGTAATACCACTAGAACTATCCCTACAGCAGTATATCTACCTAGAACACCTGGATGGTAATACCACTAGAACTATCCCTAAAGCAGTGTATCTACCTAGAACACCTCTATGGTAGTATACAACAACATTATATATACGCGTAGTAAGACGCAGTGCTAAATGTTAATACAAATAAAATATCGTAGAGATCCACCATTATTATTAATATTATTATTTTGAGCTAGTTTTTCCGACAGGTAAGATTTTTTTTTTTTTAATTCTCTTTGACCGTATTTTTTCCCCGTTCTTCTTCTTATTCGTGACTTGCAGTCTCCTCTTCATGTAAGTACAAACCCAGACACATATCTGCATTCAAAATTGCACCATCCACGACACGAAACCATCATTTGTTTCCTAAAAGTTGGGTGTGTTTGAAAGGAGGGGGTGGGGGGTAACAATTGGAGCACTTTCTCCAAGAAATTATCTACATTTTAATATGTGTATACTGATTGGTATGGTAAAAGTAGAGGAAGATTATGAATCTCATTAATTGGTCGGTGGTGGGGTGTCCGTATATAAAGGTATCGATATTCTTATGAAGCCATCAATCGATCTTGTACAGCTGAATCAAACAGAACTCTACCTAGATCTTGTAGCACACGTGTGGTGGATTATAATACAAGGTAACATACCATAGAATTGTAGTTTTGTTGATTAATATTATTATTATTATTATTATCACCGCGTCTTACTACCCGTTCGGGTTATACGCACTTACGCTAAGTAATATGTAATGGTAGGGTGATTGTGAGATGAAATGGAGGACCTACAGTTTAACGTGGGATCCGAACCACGGTGGAGACCTGTATAAATCTGTGCCGGGACCTGGGATTGAACCCCGGCTGCCAGCACAGAAGTCTGACACCTTACCCCTAGACCACCAGGTCACTCTGTTGAGTAATAAATCCGATATATATGTATATATATTTTTAAATAAATATAATTATATTAAGGTGTGATGGAAGGAGAGGCCAGTAAAGCTAAGTGGTTTGGCAGTCGTTGATTAAAAAAACATTTCTGAATATAATAAATATAATATTTATTTAATATATAATTATTTGTCATGAGAATTAGGGGATCTTATAGTAAACAATCTTAATTAAGAAAAGCCTTTGAAAGATATTGAACAACTGTTGATGTTACCATGTGTGGAAAATCAAACTGAATGGATCTTACTGGAGCAATGTTTTATTTATTTGGGTCAAAACAGTTGTTTTTCTATTATAAAAAACTGCAAAAAATACTGACCTTACCTTGCCATCCCTTTCACACGACTTTAAATTATATAAAGAAATTAAACTCGTTTAATGTTTTTTTTTTATCATTTTAATAGTTATTTTGAAAATACTAAGTTTTTTATTTATCTTTTTAGTTACGTGTGTGGAGAATGTATGTTCTATAAATTATTATGTATTATAATTTATTTTACAGATAAATTTGAAATACATATAGTATTAAGCGCTAAAATAAAAATAAAGGACATTTATTTAATAAATTACAAGCTATTTAATATTTATAAAAATCCTGTAGAACTAATATAAAAATTATAACATTATACCATATTCTTTTAATCAGGTTATTTAGTCAACATCAAAAATAAACTATTTAGTATATTTAACAATATTGTAATCAGTTAAAACATTGAACATACATTTTTATATTAGGGAAAATACTATTTAATAATATATATTTATAATTAAAACTATACTAAGTAAAATTAATTTTGCTATTGTGACCATAAAAAATATATAACTCGAGATATTGATGGATGTTGACGTCTCAAGACCCCCTAAACTTTAAAATGTGATTTTTGCAAAGCCATCTGCCCGTGTGTCTGTTTAGCCCTAAAATTAAGAGTAGTATAATAAAGGGCAAAAAGATTTTTAAAAATCAATTTTCTCAAACTTGGCTCTAATGATTTCAATTAAATATCGTATTTCGGTGTTGATTAATATTATAAATATAATGGATATTTTCGTTTTCCCATGAACATGATTTTTGGGTACTTTACAGAAGTATAAATTGACGTATTTACGCAACTATTGGAAATACACTAAATAATTTTATCATTGCAAAACTGTTTTATTATTAAAAATAAATAAAGTTTAATCCAAATATATATTTTTATAAAACCAATAGTTTCTGAAATACTGGCAAATATATTAATACAAATGTGAGCTTTAGTTGTACAGATATACTACTTAAGACTTGACGCAATAATTCTATAATGTTTTACGTAGGTAAAGCGGAATTTTCGCTTGGGTTTGCTAGTGTATATTATTTCGTTTCACACATATTACGAGTTCTGAGTAAATATATCTATTTTTAAACAATGGAGTGAGAAAGTTCGCACCGAGTTCCGTAACATTTATTTGGTCTTAATTTTATTTTCTCAATGTATAAAATAGCCTATTAAAATGTACAAGTCAAAATAGGTTTGTTTGTAATATTGCTATCACTGCTTATTCCAGGCATAAAAGGAGGCACCCGGAACCTAATAAAAGTATTTGTAAGTAAAACAAGGTAATTGACACACTAACAGTCCTTTCGTAACATGTGAAATGCTAATATTTTCTCCTGATTTTAGACAGAAGATGTTTTCCAAGTGGATGGTGCTTTGTATATGCGCAACAATAGCTAAGGTAGGTTCTCAATAGTCCTTGACTAACAATAACCAAGGTAGGTTCTAAATAGTCCTTGACTAACAATAACCAAGGTAGGTTATAAATAGTCTACGATTAACAATAGCCAAGGTAGGTTCTAAATAGTCCACGATTAACAATAGCTAAGGTAGGTTCTCAATAGTCTATGACTAACAATAACTAAGGTAGGTTCTCAATAGTCTATGACTAACAATAACTATGGTATTTTCTTAATAGTCCATGACTAACAATAACCAAGGTAGGTTCTCAATAGTCCATGACTAACAATAACCAAGGTAGGTTCTCAATAGTCCATGACTAACAATAACCAAGGTAGGTTCTCAATACTCTACGATTAACAATAGCTAAGGTAGGTTCTCAATAGTCTACGATTAACAATAGCTAAGGTAGGTTCTCAATAGTCTATGACTAACAATAACTAAGGTAGGTTCTCAATAGTCTATGACTAACAATAACTAAGGTAGGTTCTCAATAGTCTATGACTAACA
>CABFOV010007007.1:0-10915 GCA_902141375.1 Timema poppense | reverse complement strand
TAGCACCGCGTCTTACTACCCGTTCGGGTTATACGCACTTACAATAATGTGTTATGGTAGGGTGATTGTGAGATGAAATGAAGGACCTACAGTTTAACGTGGAATTCGAACCACGGTAGAGGCCTGGCATTCCACACATTTACAAGTTGTGATTAATACACGTCTTGTCAGAGGTGAAGGAAGGGTTTGGTAATCAGATAAATCTATGCCGGGACCGAGGATTGAACCCCGGCCGCCAGCACAGAAGTCTGACACCTTACCCCTAGACCGCCAGGTCACCTCTCATGTTTTATAAATTTTCTAAGTTCTAGTGATTGGATCAATGTAAACCCGTCCTAGCTTGATGTTATTAATAAAACAACCATATGACTGAAATTCACGCCATTGAACAGCTGGTATGAATATCAGGCTCATTTGGTCTTGTTTGTTGATGACGGTAAGTTTGGGGTTTGAATCCCAGCCGAGTGCTATGGGGGTGGTTTTTACTAAATGGTTTCCCTTCTCTTCCTCCATGAAACTACGGGTATATTTCCTTTAAATTCAATCATACTTATATTTACCACATTATCGTGACTAATACATTATGTATTATGTGGTGGTACAGACACACACGACTGCGTAACATGAAATCTTCACTTTATAAACGAGTGAGTTCTAATATTTCAGTGATTAACTTAAGACTTTGCTATGAATCGAACTAGAAGCTATTAGCTCAGCAGGGAAATGCTTTACCAATTTAACTTAGGAGTCGGATTTCATTAATATTAAACTCTGCAGCAAATACTTTTATTTAAAACCCTTATAAATGAGAAAGAGCTCTCTTTTAACCATAATTTAAATAGCATTATAAACGTCTCGTGATTGTCTAAGAGATGGCACCACTAACTCAATTTTAGCTAAAATTGGACTTTCCTCCTTTCCCCCCTCTACATTTCATTTTTATTGACAAGCCAGTAAATTAGTGAGAGCATGTTATTAACTTATTATCTGCACATGATTTAATAATATTATTATTATTGGTAAACTCAAATGTATTGTGTTGTTAATTAGTATATGGCTGGGCTATCTAAAACTTACTCTAATTTTAATAAGACACGATGAGGAAGGAAAGGTTTGAGGATACTGGCCAAAATTCGTCCGTAGTAGAGAGAATTCGGAAATTTAGATGTATGAAATCACCCTAAGTCACCTTGCTGGAATGAGACTTGACCTCCCAGGCAAGATCTGAATACGCCACTGATTCTCATGATACGATCTTGAAATTGTGAATCTTGTGCTGATATAAGCTAGTCTATAATGTATTGTGTTTGTTAGAATGAATTATTTGGTTCTTTAAATAATTTCTTTAGTCCTAACTTAATATTGTACACGTTCTTCTGAGACGTGGTACTGGTTGCTTCAGAAAAATAGTTTTAATCCAATATACTGGTGTTTTTTTATTTATTAGTAAGCTTTACTTTACTTTATTACTTTATAATTAAAAACTATTAATTTGAATCCCAGTTTGCTCTACATTGCTAACATAGGCTCTCTTATAAAACTATTTTATTGAATGTAAGAAATGTATTTTTTAATTAATCTATTTAGGAAAAGTCCATTATATTAATTTATAACAACCACATTTTTGTCCAATCTAATTGGCCAAAATATTGCCAGCTAATAACCACAGTTTTCACATTGGGTCTACCAAATATTTAAAGTGTATACTATTTCCTCATATTTCTGTGTTACAGTTGCCGCAAGACTTTCGTCCTTACCGGCTGGTCGGTTACCGGGCTACAGCCCGACCAACCCCTTTATACCTCGCGTGGGGTCCACTTATAACGGATACAACGCACCGGACTCGGCTCTCACTCGGGGATCTTCAGGTATCTTCGGCACACCACTAGTTCGTGGCTCTTCGGGTGTTTCCGGCACCCCACTCGCTCGTGCCTCTTCGGGCATTTTCGGCACCCCACTAGTTCGTGGCTCTTCGGGTATTTTAGGCAACCCACTAGTTCGTGGACCTTTGGGCATCTCCGGCACGCCTTTAGCTCGTGGATATTCGGGCACCTCCAGCACCCCATTTTCTCGTGGACCTTCGGGTAACTTCGGAGCTTACAATACCCCCTACGGGTCTAACACTCCTGGCTATGGTCTGAACAACCCTTACTCAACAAACAGTATTCTCCGAAATGGATTTAACAGTCCCGGGACAAAGTACAACAGTCTTCAGAACGGATTCAACAGACCTAGTGGAACTTCCGGTAATATTCAGGATGGATTCAATAGACCTAGCGGAACTTCCGGTAATATTCAGGATGGATTCAATAGACCTAGCGGAACTTCCGGTAATATTCAGGATGGAATAAATAGACCTAGCGGAACCTCCGGTAATACCCAGGATGGATTCAATGGACCTATCGGAACTTCCGGTAATATTCAGAATGGATTCAATAGACCTATCGGAACTTCCGGTAATATTCAGGATGGATTCAATAGACCTAGCGGAACTGCCGGTAATACTCAGGATGGATTCAACTCTGCATCAGTCGATGTAGGCTACCCTCAGAGCACGACTGGGCAGAATTTTATAGGCTTGACACCTTCTAGGGGTGCCTACAACGGGGACAGTCTTAGTCCCGGAAGGTCATACAACACCGGAAGTGGTGCTACGTCGGAAGGTTACAATTACGACGTTCCAAACGTTCGTTTTGACGTATCCAAAGTGGACCGTTCGTATCTACCCCCAAACAAGAAATAACGTTGCTCGTGACCCAACGTCCTGACCCCATACCCGTACAAATGAACGAAACTATGATATGCTCAAAGTGTTTACATAAAGGTTTATTATTATTATTAACATAAAACTTTACGTACGACCTGAATAGGTCGTCAGATGCGGTGATAAAAATTTAAAAAACTTTTGATGATTCGTCATTTTGTAAAAGAAAAAAAAATATTATGAATATATTTTATCTATAGTTGTTAAATCGTTCATAATTTCGTGATAAACGAAAATGTAGAGGATAATTATGATTCAATTACCTTTCAGGTTTACCAACTATGGTGTGAATTATTTATATGATAGTTTTTTTTTATAACAACCTAATATTGTGTTGTAGTTTATATTTATATTGTATTATTTTTTAGGACACTTCTAAGATATATTTAATTTTTATGATTCTAAAATATAAGTTTGTAAAATAAATCAGGTCATAATATTGTAAATATTTTAACTGTTATTTTGCTAAAAAAAGTTATTAAAGTATATTTATTTCTGTGAGCTTAGTCATTTCATTATTCAAATGGTGTGTATCCCCGTGCTTGAATAAATTTAATGTAGTGTTACATTGTAAGGTGATTAAGAGCTGTAAATATGAATGCATATGTTTTGTCAATAGATAGCAAATGAAATAACTTTGTGGTAGTGATTAAATACGCCCTGACCTGGTTCCTAAATAAGGACTATCGATTTAAAGATCTCTCTAAAAATGTTTCCATGCATTTTATGCCATTTAATAAGTAGTTTAGAAGGTAAACAATTCAATATGGATAGTTTTGTTATCAGATTTAAAATTGCCGATATTGTTTGAACTTAATCTTTACAAATCAGTTACATGTAATCAATATTTTTAAAGATATTTTCAAACAAATGTGTACTGATATTGTAGACCTACCACTATTACTAATTCGCAAGAAGTACTATTTTAGACAACCTAAGTTCAATATATCCAATGAAACCATTTTCTTTTGTATATTATATTTTATGTTTATCCATACATGTAAGTAGTCACACGACACAAAACTGTGTGACAGGTTTTCCCTTATTAGACGTGCAATCACTTTCAGCCTAAAACTAATTCACAACCAAACACACCGGGTTTGTTATTATTAGGGAAACAAACTTCTCACTGATTTTTTTACACTGTCGCTGCCCATATTCCATATCCGTTATCTATGTTATAACATTCCCGGTGACCTGGCGGTCTAGGGGGTAAGGTCAGACTTCTGTGCTGGTGGCCGGGGTTCGATCCTCGGTCCCGGAAAAGATTGATCTGATTACCAAACCCTTCCTTCACCTCTGACAAGACATCTTGTGAATGTGAGGAATGCCAGGCCTCCACCGTGGTTCGGATTCCACGTTAAAATGTAGGTCCTTCATTTCATCTCACAATCACCCTACCATTACACATTAGCGTAAGTGCGTATAACCCGAACGGGTAGTAAGACGTGGTGCTAATAATAATAATAATAATAATAATAATAATAATAATAATAATAATAATAATAATAATAATAATTCAACATTCCCGGGTTGCAGCACTGGAGAAGGGTGGGGGTTATGGAGCTCTTGGTGACGGCCCCACTAAATTCAAGGTCGACCCATGAGAGTTTTGACTGTTGGGCGCCACCTCGCTGGCGGTAGCGCGCATGAACTATAACGAGGAACTCGTTCATTCGCAAGACGAAAAGTGGAAAATCAACACCCCTATAGTAAGGCAGACCCTGACTGATAAGTCACTGTTCGGACAGGGATCAACTTCAGCCCTTTACTTAAACCACCAATAAATATTATATCCATAGGCCCTAATATGTTTACCATGATCGAATCTGCAAAACCTGCTAATAAACAATGTAAACTAATGTTTATCCAAAACATGAAAATGTTTCCTTAGTGTTACTGTAATAATTCACAAAATGAACATGACTCATGTAAGTTGGGAGTACCTACAAAAATAAGGAAAATAACAATAACTATATTGTATTAATGCAGTTATTCCTCTGGGCAGGTATTCTCCCAGCCATTATTAAGTATCCATCTTTAATTCACTATAGATTAACCATATCGGAAGCTCTAATCATAGGTAATTAGGATTCAATTCAAAAGTAATCAAGGATTACTCAAATTTTATTACACACACTAAAGTAGTTCTAAACAACTTCAAAACGGTATGAACCTTGATCGGGTACACAAGTCTAATGGGCCAACCATCGGCAACGTTCATTGAGCTTTCACTTAAACTTAACACCTAACAAAATTACTCCAGATTAAATAAATATTCAACGTTGAGAGCCCATATTTTGGTTGAAAGGGATTTCCATTGGCCTGAAGGTATAACCTAAAAATAATAATAATAATTATTATTATTATTATTATACAAATAGTTAAATCAACACTATCACACATAATCCTTAAGAACTATAATAATGATAAGAATAATATTAGTTCAGTCCTAATAATTAACCAACAAGATACCAATACAGGTTACTATCTACTAACACAAATGAGCTGCGAGCGGCCACCGCGCTGAAAGAACCAGATTAATGTGCACCTACTGTAGGTTCAAGATAACGCCCCCTACAGTAGACACAGGAGTCACAGGCTCGACGACAGTCACTAGGAGTCACTCACTACCTCGGATAGTTCCACCTAAAGTCAATCTTCATGTCAGCATCCTTGAGGTTAAGTTTAGAATAAACAATCTAATGCATCACTTATCGGTCTCTGTGAGTCTGGCGACACGCGTGGCCACACGTTCCACGCGGAAACTCAGGGGTATACAAGTTGGTATGCGACTCGGCAAAACTTCACTCGTGAGCGCCTCAGGTCACCAGTCAGGGGTAGGCAACCACTGAAGTACCACGAGGTGGTCCATAGTTGGCTGAACACGGGCCGGTAAATAAACCCCAGACTCCGAGTCAGAAACCGTACAAACCCCGTGTATAAATACTATGGTTCCAACAATAAATGTAACCCTTTATAAAGGTCAATTACCAAATTTAATCAACTCTACCAAAATTTATTATATAATAAGTTTAGAAAAAAATTACTTCACCATCAACATTCAAAATATAAACTTTCATATAAAATAATACTAATTAAAAAAAGTCTTGCATTTTCCACCAAATTAGTGCGGGGAACTCTATCCTGTTAAGAACGTTTTTTAAACCGTCAATACCTCAATAATCCGAGTATTTAGTTTTACATAAAACAACCAGACCTGACATTTATGTAAATAGTTAAAAATAAATAGCATGAAAATAAAAGTTTGTGGCACAGTTATGTAGTTATCATACAGGTAATGTTAATTAGGGGAAATTATAGGTGATCAAATTAATCATCCTACTTAGTAACACCGAGTGATAACCCAAATTGTGGACATCGAATATTGTTCCCAGACATTTCCCCATATATATCCATGGCGGACACAAATTAGTAGAATATCACAGTTTAGATAGAATATTATTATCATACATAACAATTAATCCAATCAGATAAAAGGGTTTGTTATATTAAATGGTCATACGCCAAGTAGTTCCCCCCCCCCCCTGTATGACAGGTCAATTATTTCTTTCTAGTCCCATTATAACTGGTGAAATTTGTAAACATTACGAAAAGTACAACAACTTTGAAAGTTATAACAGACAGTATATATTACAGTAATTAAATAACATTACCTTACCTCTGCCACTAAATATTAGCACCAAATCCACCCGACGGAGACAGAGGCTCTTCTCAGCACAAGCGTTCAAGTCCAACACACACTTAAGAAACCGTACCGCTGGACAGCCGACACAAAACTAGTCTCATTTGCCCAACCAACAGCTCACCGCTCGTGTTATGACGTAGGTCACATATTATTCATAGCGCCGTTGGATTTTATATCGCGCTCTAGCGGATGAAGTGGTCAATGTTGACGTCCAAGCATCACTGGAAGCATCAGAATATTGGGGACATGCTACCACAATATGTAAATACACCTTTAGCGGGCCAGACTAGATATCTGAGGAGAGTTCTATGTGACGGTAAACGTTACAATGTGTCAATCTTTCAGGATAGACTATCAAAGGGTGGGGGTGATGGGGGTGTTAAGAGCGTTTATATATGGTAAAAGTCGTTGTGTTGATGTATTTATTGTAGGTATACTAAAGTACATAATGTGGTGTATATAGTTATTATTTAGCACCGGGTCTTACTACCCATTCGGGTTATACGCTTTAAGTACTAATTACTCTAATGGATTAGTAATTAGGAAGTGTGAATTTAGAGGAAGTGAACCCGCATTTGCATTGGAGGGAGAGTGGAAAACCATTTAGGAAAAACAACCCCCAGTTCACCCGACCGAGATTCGAACCTCGATCTCCCCGTCCTCATTCTTCCAAACAAAACCAGGGTTATACCTACGACCCAATGTTACTAGTCACTGACAACACCGTCTATAATCACCCATCGATCAACCCTCCATGCCAAAACAAAGCGTGACTGGGCCTTGATTCAACTCTGCGTGGTACCTCGCATTCTCTTTCCTCCAGCGGGGATAAATCCTTCCGCGAGAGGACTTGGCACTTCCACGGAAGTCTTAGGGAAATCAGCGCGTGTGAACGACGTCATTGAACCGTGGCGTTATGTCGGCACACTTTTTTTTTGTTAATTGTTACTTAGGGCTCAATTCTCTATACCTGTATGTTTCTCTGAATTCATATTATCTATGCGATGAGTTAAGGGGGAAGGGGGTGTAGGAGACGCGAGCTAAGGAAAGTTTTTTTTTGCAGTTTTATGCCAACAAAATATATTTTGGCTAAAAAATTCTAATATTGCTACAAATACAAATATATAGTTTAATTTTATTCACATGATGAGATCATCAGTTGGTAAATATCTGTCATTAGTTTGGATGGATTAGTTGAGAAACTTTTTAAATTAAGATTATTATTATTATTATTAGCACCGCGTCTTACTACCCGTTCGGGTTATACGCACTTACGCTAATGTGTAATGGTAGGGTGATTGTGAGATGAAATGGAGGACCTACAGTTTAACGTGGGATCCGAACCACGGTGGAGGCCTGGCATTCCCCACATTCACAAGATGTCTTGTCAGAGGTGAAGGAAGGGTTTAGTAATCAGATAAATCTATGCCGGGACCGAGGATTGAGCCCCGGCCGCCAGCACAGAAGTTTGACACCTTACCCCTAGACCACCAGGTCACGTTTTAAATTAAGAGAAAAAGTTGTTATTATTTTCCAGGATAGCCTTTAAATATATTCAACAATTTTTTTTATATCATCATGAGAAGAAAATTAAATTCTGTTTTGTGTTCATATAACAACTGGAAAAACATTTACGTTTTCTCACGTTACCTACATTACAAACTTAGGAAAGAAAAAAATACCCATTTTGAAAGAAGAAAAAATATTCTAAAATCTTGTGTTTTAGAAGAGAGATCAGGTGGACCACAACAAGGAAACTAAACTATAAACGCTCAATCAGGGACTAATTGAGAACAGACATAATTTGTAATAGGTCCTCAGCATTGGGCAAAGTCGATCTGATGCTCACAATACGGTCAACTAATTAGTGTTTTAACGGGAAACTGACACTATAGCTATTATTTCACTATGGGAGCGATCTAAAGTCATAATACCCCTCCTTTTGTTATATAGACTAATACTAAACTACCTTAGACTATCTGATAGCGTTTTGAACCACTACCCTTACTAGTATGACAACCAGAGCTACAGAACTGTTACCCTGGTTGCATAACTGTCTGGAGGTATCTGATAGCATTGTTGAACTACTATCCTGAGGAGTATACAATCAGAGTGACAGAACTGTTATCCTGGTTGCATAACTGTCTGGAGGTATCTGGTAGCATTGTTAAACTACTATCCTGAGGAGTAGACAACCAGAGTGACAGAACTGTTATCCTGGTTGCATAACTGTCTGGAGGTATCTGATAGCATTGTTAAACTACTATCCTGAGGAGTATACAACCAGAGTGACAGAACTGTTATCCTGGTTGCATAACTGTCTGGAGTGTATCTGATAGCATTGTTAAGCTACTATCCTGAGGAATAGACAACCAGAGTGACAGAACTGTTATCCTGGTTGCATAACTGTATGGAGGTATCTGAGAGCATTGTTGAACTATCCTGAGGAGTAGACAACCAGAGTGACAAAAATTTTATCCTGGTTGCATAACTGTCTGGAGGTATCTGATAGCTTTGTTGAACTACTATTCTGAGGAGTAGACAACCAGAGTGACAGAACTGTTATCCTGGTTGCATAACTGTGTGGAGGTATTTAATAGCATTGTTGAACTACTATCCTGAGGAGTAGACAACCAGAGTGACAGAACTGTTATCCTGGTTGCATAACTGTGTGGAGGTATCTGATAGCATTGTTGAACTACTATCCTGAGGAGTAGACAACCAGAGTGACAGAACTGTTATCCTGGTTGCATAACTGTAGGTAAGAATGACAGTGCGGTGACCATGACACATAATTTATTTAAGGTAATCTATTATTGGAGTAATTATTGTCCTGAGCTTGACTGGCATCAATCCTATAGATGGCTCAAGTATTATATGATGAAGAATCTCACCTGGGCTCGGAGATCGTAAGACCTCCTGAGTACAGTAGAACCCACATGGTTTATAGTGCAACTGATTGATCTTAATTTGGAGTCCATCGACGAAATTACAAAACAATTTTCGCTAATAGACTTATATATGACAATTAGCGTTCTTCATGGAGAATCTCAGAGCTAGCCACCAGCGCTTCTTCTGGAAGCCCTCAGAGGTAGGAGCCAGCGCTTCTTCTGGAGACCCTCAGAGGTAGGAGCCAGCACTTCTTGAGACTCTCAGAGCTAGGAGCCAGCACTTCTTGAGACTCTCAGAGGTAGGAGACAGTGCTCCTCCTGGAGACTCACAGAGGTAGGAGCCAGTGCTCCTCCTGGAGACACTAAGAGCCAGTACTTCTTCTGGAGACCCACAGAGGTAGGAGCCAGTGCTCCTCCTGGAGACCCTCAGTGGTAGGAGACAGTGCTCCTCCTGGAGACACTAAGAGCCAGCACTTCTTGAGACTCTCAGAGGTAGGAGCCAGTACTTCTTCTTGAGACCCACAGTCCTCTGGTTGTAGAGTGATGTAACCAAGAGTAAGACGTGCTAACCACTGGGTGGCTGCTTCTTGTGGTCTTATACAGCTGGGGGATAGAGGGAGGGGTACTTGTGTTGTGACCTAGCCACTGTGACGCACGAGAGTTCTCGCTGATAATATCCAGTCGATGTTCGACCTCATTGACAAGGGACAGTCGCACTAAGGTCACAGCTGACTAACACGAGTCTAGATACTGACTACCCGTGAGATGGACACGAGGCTAGATACGGACTACCCGTGAGATGGACACGAGGCTAGGTACGGACTACACGTGAGATGGACACGGGAATAGGTACGGAATACACGTGAGATGGACACGAGGCTAGGTACGGATTACACGTGAGATGGACACGAGGCTAGGTACGGACTATACGTGAGATGGACACGAGGCTAGGTACGGACTACCCGTGAGATGGACACGAGGCTAGGTACGGACTACACGTGAGATGGACACTAAGCTAAGTACGGAATACACGTGAGATGGACATGAGACCTATGTATTAGTTACACCGATGTGCTATGGACTAGTATGGTTTAATTTGAGGAATTGTATCTGCATTTGCGTGGATAGATATATAGATGAATATCATTTAGTAAAATGCATCTTCATTACACCCAACCAGTATCGAGCCCCAATCTTCCCGTCTTCAAACATACACTGTATTGTGAGTGTGGTGCCCTGGACCATGTGACCAACGATGTGGGTAATGCTGGTGTACTTCTTTCAAATGATAGCTTACACATCCCTATCACATTTGTGTAAATATGTGGTCAGCGTAGACGGGTGGAAAACCAGACAAAATGTTTTATTTTTGAATAGTTATCGTCTTGTAGGGCTTGTTCTAGACCAGAGGTTCTCAAACTGGGGTAAGCGGGCACCTTTCAGGAAGTACGCGTGCAGCTCTCCAGGAAAAGAGTCAAAATGAAAAGGGACTTATGGAAAACCCTAATTGTTGGCAATTACCTTTCTGGTTATTAACACCCCTCTTTTTTT
>CABFOV010007006.1:2665-31083 GCA_902141375.1 Timema poppense | reverse complement strand
AGATTCGAACCTCGATCTCCCCGTCCTCAGCAGTCAAGCTCAACACGACAAGCGCGTTAGCCAACTACGCCACCGAGGCGGGCATTGATCCCTAGTTAACTTTGTTGAAACCCAAACTTTTTACTTATCTATGAGCAAGATTATTGACAATCCGGTGATTGAAGAATCGATATGATATTTGTGTAATCTGCCCTCAGTGTTGGTACGTTTCTAGAGATTGGGATGTTCAGAAATATTATAGAAATTACAAAATAAATAATCGGAATTATTGGGTTAACCCTATGTACAATCAGCTGTTATCAAAAGGGAGGTTTCGTATTTTGTTTGAGGATCTACTTTCCTACCCAGAGAAATGTTTCAATACTCATCGAATGATGTCTAAAAATAGACTATCATACTGACAATTTACACATCGCACCTCGTACACTACTACAAAAATGCCGGTCAAATTTATTTCTAGTTCCTGTGTGCGTCAATGCTTGAAAACGGGATTCCCATTTCACCGCCGACAAGCAACCAATAATCGGGTCTGTGTGAAGTCGGTTCAGAAATGGAATGTGTCATATATTTTTCGTAGATCCATATTTTTAGTATGTCGTGTGTAGAGCTCCTTTTGAATCTAGAGTGAACATTTCGACCAATCAAATTGTCTGCCACCAACTACGACTGTCCGTGTGCTGTCGCCCTAAATGTAAAATCTGGCAACAATGCACAGCATAAAAGAGAGGTATGAGTATTTTTTCAATCATTCTGACATTTCTTTTTTACTTTTTGCTTTATATGTGCGTAGGATAACTCTCCACGTTAGTCTACCGAATCCTATCACCCACTTTTATTATTTTTACTATTATTTAGAAGTAATTTTTATTTTCATTAGTTATGATTTAAGACTTTTCTTAGCAAGAGACAATCTTTTCGTTTATTATTTCTGATCACATCTTAAAAAAATGCTAGGAGCTACTAAACATAAACATATGTATAGGTTATTTTTAGGTATTATTTATAAAAGTGTAAATATGGTATAAAAACAAACACTGAACAACCGAATTAAGTTGGAGCGCTATTTCTAGGCAATTCACTTTGTTAACACGCGATAAACAAAATATCTCACTTTTGTTTCAGCGTTTAGATGCGAAATTAACGGGTATCTTTTAGCAGAGTATTTAAAATTCCTGATTTTAGCTTGTTTTCAATTATATTTCTTGATACTAAACAATTACCTAGCTTTCCTATGTTTCCCCTGCCTGTAACGACCAGGTCTATAATCAAAGAATTACGTTACATCTGCCAAGATTCGCAGAGCTGATATTTTACTCCGACAGTGTGTACAGTGAGATACTTAGCGGAGTCATGCACACGAGTGTACTCACTTGAGGACGTTTAATGCACGTCTACTGTAACAGATCTACGTTTCTTGAGAGGAAAGGGGAGGCCATTAGCAACCATGAATCCCACAACGCACGTACCACACGGGGAAATCTGTACTGCGACACACCCATAGTAGTAATAATAATAAAACACTTCCGCCCGGTTGGCTACTGCGCAATTACAGCTTCTGGGGCGTACACACATCACAGCCAACATTTCCCACTATTCCATACTATTATTTTGTATAATTAAGGTGGGACAAAATAAAATGAGAGTTAAGATCCATATTTCTTTTTTTCAAGAAAAAACTATTTAGGCCAAAATGAGTACATTATTGATTCTGTGTATATATTAAACTAAATTATTTACACATCTCAACAGTTGTTTAATATTTGTCATGGGTACATGACCAATACTAAACCACTATTGAGTTAACTAACTATATGTATACAATTTAACGTACCTACTGGGCAATATTTTAATTATTTTGACCAAAAAAGTTGATTGTTAAAAAAAAACTGTAAAAATATACATCTTAACTCGTGTTCCCTTCCCTCGCAACTTCAGGGCCGCTCAAAAAATTCAGGGGCCCTGGGCAGTGCCATTTTGGAACCCCTTTCATGCATAGTAGTTAACTTAAATTCTGTGCTTTATTATTTTATGTTAACATATTATTTAAGCTATGTACATAAAAAAGTATTAAAGTTTCCTTCCACTACTAAGCTACACTACTATTATATGAGCATAGTACCCGTTTAAAAATCAACGGCTTCATTTATGGTCGTATAATGTGGTCCATTGGCATTTGTTGACAAATGATTGCAAATGGGAATCATTTTTAGTGACCCTCAAAATATGGGAGGCGCAATTTAATTAAAGATTCTAAAGTGGATCAATATTTACTCTGATGACAGTGTGAAACTGTTCCTCAATTGACTATTTCATTACAAACATTTTTTTATATACTTTTTAGTTGTTGTTTTTTTGCCTCAATATAAATTTTCGGTCACCAAGTATTACTCCGCCCTTTTTGTTAGGGACTACCTGCGTGAAACATTTCATCTTCCTAGTATAGGTCTTCTGGCCTTATTGAGATTTTTTCGACTATAATTATTTTAAAACAAAAACCTTTTGGGGCATCCCATGCGAATTTTTGGTCACCATATATCCCTGAACGTTCTTGGGTTAAGGACTACCTGCTTGAAAAATTTAGCTTTCTAATTCACAGGGCTTCGAGATTATTTTTCTTGGGTTTTGTGCACTCCCCTACCCCCTTCCATTTGGGGGCCCCCATAAGAATTGTAGGTCATCCTTTTGAGTTTGGAGCTACTTGTATGCAAATCTCAACTTCCTAGGTCTTCCGGATTTCCATATTATTTTGGCTGGTCAGAGGAACTGGTAATTATTAGTGGAAATTTACAATAATAGCCGCCTTCGAAAGAACAAAGGTCAGCAAATCAGTGAAAACAAAAATGAATAAATGTTACGACACAAATCGTACAGATTTCTCATTTAGTCTCCTAGAGTTTGAAACAAAATTTTCAATAATCTATTTTTAGTAAACTATTTTTGAATGATCTTTTCTCCGCAATTATGTTTATAGTGACAGTGCCATTTATCATGTAAAAAACACTAGATGTACTGATTTTGAGCAACATCTTTAGAGCCATTTCCGAAAAGTTTAGAATTAAAAATAAATCAGTCATTGGTAAACTGTCCTTAAATTTAGAGCTATTATAAAAATCCCGATATCGCCTCGAGGCATGACCATATAACATCTAACATGACCATATAACATCTAATTATTAATTATAAATGAAATCTCTAGAAAACGGTCATATATATGATTTAAAAAAAGTCACATAACTTTTTCCTGGAGGCAATTTTCTAAATTCTGACGGTTTGTCGCAAATCTGTACGTCGCGTCGGGAGGAAAAGGTTCAGAAATGTAGGAGGAGTTGTGGTGACAAACTTCTTACGGTAGAGGTTTAATATTATAAATATTATCTAGGAAACAAATTCATTTATTTCCAAAATCATTAGATTAACGAGTGGCTCGTTAAATGGATAAGTTCAGGTTATTAAAACAATGTGTGTTGAGGGAAGATTGGCTTGAGCTGGTAATTAAATATGAATCACTCGTGTTCCGCACCAGCTTGTGTATTTTTTATAAACTAATAGTGTCTGAGCTAAAAATAAATGGTTATTATATTTGTTGGACAGAGATTTTCCTAATTTCCCAATGTTTCTGTAACGATGTATATTATTTCATTTGTGCTCTTTGGTGGAGTGTTTCTACCAATATGTATATTATTTAGTTTCACGAATCTTACTAGTTTTTAGTAAATATGTCTAATTTAAAATAAAAAAGAAGGTTTGTACGGTTCATTGTACCATTTATTTTAAGTGATTATAATGGCTATAAGACGGTGCAAAATTTAAATTTAAATGAAAGGCTAAAATTATATAAATTGTTTTAGGTTAGTGTTTAGGTTCCTTTTTGTTATCCAGCGCTTATAATAAGCTCGATGAGTTAGTTTATTGTTATCAGTCTCGTGTTTGGGCGAGTGGCGCTGCTAACACGACTTCCAAAATTCCCACCAGGCTCGTTGCACCAACTTGGTTATGTCTGCATAGTCATTATAATCAATTTATGATCATTAAAACAAGCTTAGGTGGACGCGTGGGCTAGAGGTCAAGCTCGTATGGCCTGGTTTGCCGGTGACGGGAGGTTCCGGTCGGGTGATTTTTCAAAAACGGTTTCCCCCTCTTCCAACACATAAATAAGGGTACATTTTCTCTAAATTACACCTTCCTAATCCTTACCTAATTAGTGTTATTAAATGTGAATATCCCAAACGGGCAGAAATAAACATTGAGAAATTAATTACAAAGCTCGGATTTGAACGCTAGGTCATCAAGGTTCGCTATGGTCTCTGAGAAAAAACCCGAGGTCAAAACCTGCAAAGGGTTATAAACAACTGCAGTATTCCCATAGTAAAGCAATGAATTTTGTGCCACTCTTTACTAACGAGAATGTACACTACGTTTACGGTGAAAGCTCTTAGGGTTTCACATCGCCCTCTCATTTAAGCTGCACCATAATAGAAACAAGCGAGGTAACCTTGCTCCTCTCCGGGTAATATAAGTGTGAAAATTTCTGATCTATTTTTTAAAATAAAATAAGATGTGCACAGTTTTAAAAAAACGAGAAACCATTTTCTTTTAATAAAAAAAATCCACAAAAATAGCACGTTTTAAAAAGTTGCTCAAAGATCAACATAAACGTGCTTTAAACAACACATAGGCAAAAGCGATATTAATTTATTTTTTTTTACTTTAAAAGCTGCAAACTCAACTACTCATTTAATGAATGTTTAATTAGATAAAAACTGCCCCTCATCACTACCTATCCTCCGTGGGAAAAGTTGTAGCTTTAGCTCGCGTCGACCCCTATCAAAAGCAAAGTGTAAAGTTGTTTCTTCCTTCTCTTGTTTGCTTTTCCTATCGCAACTTGAAAATTCAAACTTTACACGAGCCCAACGTCCCTAATGATGTGTAAATAGAAACACTTCGGTAAAGCCTAATACGATTAACATTCGAGAAACTTCCAGTGGTCACAGGAATACATTTCACAGCAGGAAAAAATGTACCCATACCGAACAAAGTACACTCCGTGCAAATTAACATTGTCGAGAGCTGGGAAGAATTGGTGTTACCTAAAGCTATGTTGTACAGCAATGAATCAAAATGTAATATATACTTCATTCACGGTAGGAATTACTCTCTGAAAGGTCTTTTTTCATACCAATATCCTACTATATAATAGATTTCTGGAAGGGAAAAAGGCCTTTAAGAGGTAAACTCCTACCGTGAACGAACTTTACTATGTTGTATAGTAAAGAAAAATCAAATCAAAATATTCCAAGAAGTTACCTAGAAAAGTACCATTAATTTTAGATTCAGAATTAAAATCACGATTTGGCCTTAATATATGACCCTGCCATCTAAATATTAAGTTTGGATGACATTTCGAACGTAGCTTCAGGTCCAGACATAAAGAGGGACAGCCAGAATTGCAATACCCCCACTTCTTTGAGTTCGGGGCAAATGAAATGTCAAAATTCATTATAGAGGGCAGAAATGTTCGAAATTACAATATTTTCTCAATAAGAAAAAAAAATTATTTGTATTATATGAAGAAAGTATGCACATACAATTGAAAATTAGCAGCTTGTTCAGTGGCCGGCTTGAAGTAGGACCTTAGAATCAAAGGCCGGTCATTTTTTGTGACCATTTAAATAAGATCGCCAGGATATGAAAAGTCAGAGCAAAACCTTAATCTAATAACCACACGAGTGGGTACAAGGACATCTAGTTTGGTTTACCAGTGACAGGAGTCCTGGTGTGAGTCCAGGCCGAGTTACTAAGGTGTTTCACTCTCCCGCTAAATCCTACCTTCCTCAACCGTGCCTTTGAAGTGAAAATATGTGGATAGCTAGAGCAGATAATAAGATGCGAGGCACGAAACTAAGATTCATAAAATAAATGGTACGGTGCACCACACAGATTTTTACTCTCTTTTATCTTAAAATATAAACGTCTACTAAAACCTTGTAAGATTTGTTAAACTAAATAATATAAATTTTCACATAGATACTATACCAACGAGCAAAAATGAAATAATATACACTTTTACATAAACATTGTGAAGGGAGGAACATCTCTATTCACCAAAGAGAATAACCATTTATTTCAATATACTTGTTTATAGCTTGGAAACGATTGGTTTTATAAATATATACTTCAAACAAATGAGTTTTGTGTTTAATAGTACTGCAGTGCGTATAGCCCGAACGGGTAGTAATACGCGGTGCTACTACTACTACTACTACTACTACTACTACTACTACTAATAATAATAATAATAGTACTGCAACTTCATAATAAGTTATCTCGTATTTCAAATAGTTTTGGAAAAATTATGAAAATTGGAAATTTATGCTTATGTAAACAACCCTCAAAGTTATTTTCATGGGAAAGTGAGGTGATATTTTATTTGTATGTTAAACAGGTCCTAGTTAGAAAATGTAATCAAAATTGTTTGAGAAAATTTCGAGAAAATTCCCCCCTCCCCCCTTTTTCCCTTTTGTAAACTACTCTTAATTTAATGGTTAGAAATCTAATTCTAAAAACTCCTCGGGGCAGCCCTTATTAAATACCCCATACATCAAGTTTTAGCCTGATTGGTAAAATGGATTCATCTCTAGGCATCGCGAAAACCAATTTTGTTGTTTCATGGAGTCATGAAACGATTACATTTATCAAAATATCGAGTTTGATTTTTTGACGACCACAATACTTCTCTCTCCGAGAAGTCGAGAGAAAGTAAATAAAAAGTGGTCAAACAAAGCTCCCATAGCTACAGTCATAGCTGTGTCCGGTGAGCTGCCTGCACACGCGCGGAGAAGGGTTTGGTTGATCCCAGCCCCAACGGAACAGATCCACCCTCCTCCCTTTCATATTGACGGACACGAATATCACTTCCGCGACCAACACAATTATTCGATTTGCACAAGAACAAAGTTTCACTTCCACTCGAACGTCCCCCATCAAAGGCATCGCACGACCCCAACACATGATCACACAAGGCTGGGGGAGGAGGGGGTGGGGGGATCACACAAGGCTGGGAGAGGAGAGGGTGGGGAATCACACAAGGCTGGGAGAAGAGAGGGTGGGGAATCAGCACAACAAATAGTAATGAGAGCTTGTATCGCGTTTGTTTCAAAATAGAACTGATCATTTTTTTTCTCTCTTCATGTCCATGCATATGGATCAAAGAGGAAGAGAGAATTTTTAAGTGCATCCATTTGATGTGACAGAATTTTGTGAGTACCTTCCACATTAAATCTTTTTCGACCTAATATTAATCACATCCAAAATTTTTTTAAGTACATATATCGAGACTCATGCTTTGGAGCTATCCATACCGGAAGAAACATGGTTTAGGACATCAGGCTCACAATAAATGTAAAAAAGACGGGGATTCACATCCATTTTCCCCTAATTACTTATGCCACGTTACAGACATACCCATAAACACACAGAAACACATTATATTTTAGTTTTAGTATGATATAGTCTATTATAAAACAAACATACATGCAATGTCATAAAAATTTAAAACGTACTTCAAAGATAATTAAAAATATATTTCCTAGGTTGCCAAAAGATGTACTGTGTTGTAAAATAATTTAAAGTAACATAAAAGTGTATTTTATATTTTAAGACGTTCTTCCGCGTCAGAAGCTCAAAAATTATAAGAAAGAACAAGGAAAACCTAACTAGATATGCCCCTTCGCATTTATGAATTTGTGATGGTGAAATTTTCTATGTGAAACTAGTTTTTTTTCTATTTAAAAATAAGTAAACGTAGCAGGTAGTATTTAGTCACTCAGTTCGTAGTTCTTCGCCAGGGGTGTACATAAAGAGTTGGCGCGTATCCCTAGTATTAGAGGCGCTGACCGTTTTCAGAATGATCGATAAATAAAACTATTCTTAGCTAGATGTGATTACTACTTCTTTATGTGAATTTTAACCAGCTTCGGTAAAGTAAAAAAAGGCTATAAGATCTTAGTGCAAGTTTTTCTTATAAAGTTGTCAGTTTCACGACAATTTAAGAAAATTCCGGGTTCAGCTCATTATAGAAGCACATTAATTTGTACTATTTTGAACTTTTTTTAGGACCTGTCTCTCCCCACGATTAGCACCCAGCCTAGGTATGTGATTAAGTTCGAACCAGGCGTCTCAGCGTGGCGTGATTTTTTGTTTTCTAGTTTTCAGGAGGGTATTATGGAAAGCAAGAAAAGTTAATTGATTTTGCAATTATTTTTTTTTGCAAAATCCTTTTTGGCCAAAATAAATAATATATTGCTTTATTACAAACAGAGTTTAATTTTCTTCACATGGTGATATAAAGAGTTCTTGAATATCTGCCATAAACATAGCGGCATTACTTGAGAAGCCTTTTAAGTGAAAATAAAAAGTTGGAATTAAATTCCAGGACACCGTTGACAGATACTCAAGTAATGTTGAGGTCATCATGGGAAGAAAATATGAACTCGGTGTTTGTATAGAAACATTATTTGATTTATTTTGACAAAAAAAAATTTATATAAAAACTGCAGAAAAAATCATTGACTTTTTCCTGCACTCCGTACATCTCCACATTAAAAAAGTGAAACAGTTTTACCGTACCTACAAAAAATATTATTTTTAAAAAGAATAAAAAAACTATTCAACTGATTCCAGTTTTATTGTTGTTAAATGAATAATTAAGAAGACCACTCTTCAATAAATTTGTTGGTTCTAGCGTAGTCTTTTTATCTATTATCCCACTAACCGGTCCCTATCAACTTAATTTTTCTTTGATACATACCTTTATACTTTCTCATATAAAGATGAGTATTGCAATCGTGCACATTTTCGATCTCGAGATTTATGACATCCTTTCGATCTTTTACCCACAAAAAGTCGATTTTACCATTTTCTCTGTTCCTAGCAGTTTGGTGGATCAAAATTTAGTTTAAATGAGTATCTGGGAATTGTTTTTCATTATTAATCAGATTTTTATATAAATAGAGTAGTAAAAATATTATTTATGAATACTAATTTTAAAAAATCTGATTAAAAAAAATTGTTTGAACAGTTATATTAATAACATTTTTATATGAAGGGTGTTTATTGTGAATAACAAGATGACATGTTTGTTTTTCCGAGGAAAAGTTTACTGAAAGCCATTTTTTGAAAATGCTGTTTCAAGTTATAACACTACACGACTGTACCGTACCTTTTATTTGGTATATATTTAACCAGATATGCTACCCAGACAAGTTATCATGCAGATTAGAAGGCAAGGCTTTCGATTAGACTGTATTTCTGGTTGTGGCGAGTTAGAGGTCCAAACTTGGTTCAAATGAATTGGGGGTGGTTAGTTTTCCATATGTGACTTTTAAATGTGGTTTTACCATACCCTCTCCAAGCTAATGCTGTTTAACATCGTCTAAACCAGCAGTTATCAAACTTTTTAACCTCCGGAACCCTTAACACCACTAAAAAATAAATATTACGACACAATCGCACTAACTTTCTCAAATTGTGAATCATGATTGCAAAATAATTTTCAAAACTGGGTTTTGAGTAAACTACCCTTAAGTATGCTTTACTCATAAAAACAAACACATAATCTTGTTAATCACATTAATCGCTCTTTATATATATATTTTAAACTAAATTATTCAAATATATTTCACAAAATCTAAATTTTCAATTTTTTTTAACTACATTAAAATTATGTATTTGTAAAAATAAAAATGTATTCTTATTTATAACGAAAACCTATTCTTAGATACTTATTTTGAAGTCAATTTTCAAAGTCAATTTAAAAAAAAAATCAAATTTTCTATATATCGTCATAAGGAAACTACCCTGAAATTAATTTATTTTAGATAAATAATGATGCATTGTTAATATGATGTAAAATAGTCCCCTAATATTAATTTTGAACAAAATCACTATAGAAATTTTAATAAAATATTTCATTTAAAAAAATCATTGATAAAGTACCCAAAACCTAATCCCCTCCTCCCCATTAAAAATAAATGGTACGGCGCACCGCACATACTTTCTCTCTTTTTCTATAAACTCGTAAGATTTCTGATTAAATATTTTTATTTCTGATAGTACTACACCTTCCTTGCCTTTAAAAAAAAATAGTTTCGGCTCTAAGCTGAGTTATAGACAAACAAATAAACAGATGGACGACATTGCACAAACAACTTTTACAATTTCGATTTCCGGTTAAAATTTTAACATTTTATCATGTGTTGCACATCTTCAAGTCATCGCATTGATATTTAATTATTCATTTATACATTTTGACCAATAAAAAATGTAAATATTGACTATTGAGTCTAAAATGGAGATATATCATTGTTGTACAAACATTTCTCCTAAGAGGTTTAAGGAAAAATAACATTCTTTTTTTAGATACTTATATTTAATTATTCTATAGCATTGGAGAATTATTGCGTTAAGACTTAAGTAGTATATGTTTACAACTAAAGCTCACAAAATTGTATTAATATATTTGCAAATATCTCAGAAACTATTGCTTTTATATAAATATATGTCAAATAAAAGTTATAAAAATATATGTCAAATAAAAGTTGTTTTTTTAATTTCTAATAGTCCTACAATTTTGCAATGATAAATTGTTTAGTATCTCAAATAGTTGTGGAGATACGGAAATTAACGCTACTGTAAAATACCCTAAAAATCATTTTCATGGGAAAATGAAAATATCCAGTTTATTTATAATCTTAATCAACGCCTAGATACGAATTTTAATCAAAACCGTTGGAGCAGAATCTGAGAAAACCTATTTTTTCCCTTTTCGCCCCTTTTAAAACTACTCTTAATTTTAAGTTTTAAAAGACACACAGACAGACGGCATTGCAAAGACTATTTTTTAGGATTCGGGGGGGTCATGAGACCATCAACATTTCAGGTTAGATTTTTTTTACGGTCGCAATACTTAAACTTTAATGTCCAAAAAGTTAAAATATATATATATAATTGCGTATGGATTGAAAGTTATTGATTTTATAAAAATATGTTTCGAATAAAATATGTGTATTATAAATATATATACATATTTGTAATGCTAAGTAATTTCATATCTCAAATAGTTTCTGAGATATTATAAAAAATGTTAATTTACGCCTCAGACCAGAGCCCTTAAAGCCATTTTGCCGAAATATTGAGAGTAACCATTTTGTTTGGAATATTTATTAATGTTTATAAATAAAGTTTAATCAAAATTGTTGAGAGCCAATTTTGAGAAAATCTACTTTTTATATTTTTGTCCTTCAGTAAACTACCCTTAATTTCAGGGGTAGATATCCAATTCCAAAAACCCTTCGGAGCAACCCTATGGAAACCCTAGATATCAAGTTTTAGCTCAATCGGTAAAATAGTTTAGGCTCTAGTTGAAGGTACAGACAGACAGACGGAAATTCAAAAACCACTTTTTCGGATTCAGGGAGTCATGAAACGTCAAGATTCATCAAAATCTCGAGTTCGATTTTTTTGACGATCACCATACTTTCTCTACCTTTAAGATAGAGAGAAAGTAAAAAGTATAGAGCTTAATTTGTCACGTCCATGTCAAACACCCCCAGATATACATTTTAAGCAAAATCATTATAGCCATTTTCAAAATATTCGGGAGTAAAAAAAAATTACTCATAAATAAACTACCCTTAATCGAAGGGCTAAGGTAAAAATTAGTTTTGTGGTATAGCCCTAGTAAATTTAAATATCAAGTTTGAACAAAATCCATCAAACCATTTTGGATCTGGGGCCAGGTACAGACAGCCAGAGAGACATACAGACATGGAGATGGACAAAATTATAAAATACACCTTTTTTGTTCAAGTTCACATAAAATGTAAAAATTCGTCATCTCTAGATTAATTTTTTCCACGATTACAATACTTTATCTTGATATGTGTAACACTATGTAATCGATCACCCCACTTCGGGCGTCGATTGAAACACTACAGATTAATTCCCTGATATAATAATGCTGTGATGATGTTTAGGTTGTATATAGTTCCGTGATCGAGTACCTATCATCACTGTACGGAAAATTTACCGTTTAACCAGCTGTCTATAGCTCCGTGTTCAAGCACTAATTAAATCGGTATATTAATAAAATTGAGAAAGAGAACTGTTGATGGCTGTTTATTCACACACGGTTTATTTAAATCACATCGGTTAATTACGTATACATACTCCAATTAAATGTCTTTATATCACTGCACACTTGTGATATTAATGTAAGTTATTTTATACTGTGTTAGACTGTGACTGCCAGTGTGTGGCTCTGAATGACTTGTGCGTGAGCGTTTTAGATCCCGGTGTAGATGTTTGGATCCCGGATGGTGTGTGCTTGTGTGACTTGTGCGTGGGCGGGAGATACCTTAAACATACGCACAACGGTTTATATATGACATACCCCTTGCATGTGTCTCCCCTCACCAACAGTGTAAAATCTAACTAATAGAAAGAGTCCTGGCGACAGGTGTTGTGAAGGCTAGCTTCTTATTGGTATAGGGAATTGGCGTCTTCTGCCAAATACTGCGTAGTTGTTCCTTTTAACAGGAAAGATGGTATAAAAAATATATTTTAAAGGTGAACTCCTTTACCCATTATTTATGAGAAGCGCGTGCTTCTTCATGGATGAATCTTAAAAGGATACTCTGCATATATTACTTTAAATAAAAATTACCTTCATCCATGACTTTTTACATAATTTAGAGTTAATTAGACCAATATCATTACATATGAGAAAGTAAAAATTGCAGATGTTTTGTTCGATTTTTACCGCCATAGAATATAACACTTTGAGAATTTTTTTTTTAAATATTTATTTTTAATTCACTTAATTATAATCATAAATAACTTTTAAAACAATTACAGTATTTGTTAAACATGTTTTATTTTTTTCAACAAATATTTTTTTAGTGAGAAGAGTGGTATTGTTAAACAATTTCGCAAATCTCTTTAATGCCTGGCTTAGTAGAAGACAGCTGGAATCGCATCTCTTCTTCTCAATTTAATATGTTGTTACATTAAGGTCTATTTAAAAAAAATAAGCCCTACAAAGTTCTTAAAGTCTCAAGGTGCCCCTGGTGGGGTCTTGGCAAGCCGCCTTTGAGAAACGCTACTTCATATTCAATAAGAAGTTAAATAGCCCATTTATTAACAAGGCGTGTAGAACAATGTGTTTCTCAATAAGAGATATTTGAGAGAGTGGCAAGCGTTGGGCAGAGTTTAATATTTCTTTATATCACAAAGACTTAACACGGTAAAAGTTGATTATGACCACCCCTCTCAACACACACACACGGGATGAAATGGACGAGGAAAATGTCAGCAAAGTTGTTTGGTTGCTTTATAATTGTTATTAAAACACCACGCAGCTCCTATGTAACACCTAATTACATTCGAGTACACTATATTTAATTAATTTTAAAAACCGGGAAAGATTTCCTTTTCTGTTCGGTGGCAGGATATTATACATTTTACAGTTGAAAGTCATATTGTGTCTAGTTTATAAGGTATTTTGAAACAAAAGTTGAGAAAAGTATTCGCATCGATAGAATTAATTCTTCCTTGATTTTTTTAAAAATCTCTACATGGTGGCTGAGTATTCCTATTTAGGGTCGATATACTTTTTGTAACGTTTTAAAATTTCCTGAATTTTCCAGGTTTTACAGTCGAAAATGTGCATTTCCCCAACATTTTAGTTACAAGTCAAACACCTAATATTTTCAACGTTTTCTATTACATTCTTAATCATTCAAAACAATTTTAGTAGAATTCTGGAAGGAAAGAAATATTATAAAATAAATGTTTTTTTTTGCGGCCCTCATCTTATTATAATTATTATTACTTATCAGATTTAATGTGAGTTCTCTTCGAAAAATTACATGCCATACAGGTAGAACTAATAGATTACACTGGACTATACTCATTCTAATTATAATTTGGAAAACTATTGAAAAATCCAGTGATTTTAAAACTTCTACTTCTCGATGACATTTTTCTGTCCCATCAAATTTCCTGTCTTTTACGGGTTTTTCCTGTTTTCCAATTGAGTATCCACCCTGTATTTGCTGTTTGTTTAGTTTGGGAGGGAAACAATATAAATTAAATATGACTTTTTTTATTTTACTTATTTGTAGTACTGTATTTATCACGCATTTTCTTAAATGAATGACTTATAAACTAACTTCCCATTAACAACATACAGTTCTTCTGTTGTTAACTTATAATCACGAAAGGGGACTCTCCAATTAATTAAAGGTACACTTTTCACCCATGTCAGGAATCAAACCCGGGACGCTTTGCTCATTATGTAGGTACACTACCTATTGAGTTATACTGTCAGCCAATCATTATATGTGGAATATTCCATAAAGTAGTTAGGTATTCCCCAACCTACCAACTTAATGGCCTTAAAGTTCCTCTTTATCATGGTAGCTATATGGTAAGGTTTTTTTTAAAATTATACTCAGTAAATAAAGCCACTATTTTAGAATTCTTAATTATTAATATGTTATTCTGAAAATTTAAAAATGACATCTGGACACGGGAATCAAACCCGAAACCTTTGGCCTAGTAGGCCAATGCTCTAACCACTGAGCTATTCAGGAATCGTCCGGTGCCCAGGGTCATTCTTCACTCATATTTTAAGACAGAGTCTATTATGGACGTGCCTAAATCGTCGGCTACAAATGTGTGATTTTATTAAGATCACGATCTATCAGATAACGCAGCCACCTTCGACTCGGTAGTTGTCTTATTGCTGTCACTTGTACAATTGTGATATCTAGATGGAATAATCTTCACTAAAAACATACATAATAGCTTTGGCTATTTTATTATTAATATATTAGTAAAAACTATGGGGCCACGAGTAATAAAAGTTTAATAACCACTGAACTAGCCTCCTTCGGTAGCAATCTTTTTTAATTTTTAAAACCAAATAGTGATTAATAAACTACAAAAATAAGTGTTATTTGACTAATAGAAAAACCATAAATAAACATATCTAACAATTTTATTTTATTAAATGTCTTTGCTGAAGTTTGGACAGTAATTCGACAGCTAAGGCTTACGTTCAAACACTTTATACAAAATATTGACTTTGATATTTGGTTCAGCTATGTGCCATTCACAAAACATAATTAAAATATGTGTTTAAAAATGGCGATGTCCTTGTAGAGATATAATTTTTTCATTTGTATTTTAAAATAATACACGTGTACAATTATTTGTTTTCATTAATTATTAGAGACAAAAATATGGAGGTGTTTCAAGTAAAAGTAAATTCAAGTTTCGATATATTTCTGTACTTGTCAACTATTCTTTTTGAAACACAGATTTGTTCGAAAAAATAGGACCCCATATCTCTTAACCCTATGAAACAGCCTTGACTGTTTTCTATATATTAAAATCGTGCGTTCTAATGGGAGCCCTTTCCAATGTCTTCAAAAGAGGTAGATAAAGGGAGCTATGAGAGACAAAATGTTACTTGTATAATGTACATGTTTATTATAGATCCATACAAGTTTCCTGTTAATAGTCTACCAGGAAACATGAATGGAGCTTCTTATATCTAGTCGCTTCCTATACTATGCACACAGCACTCTAAGCTACCTCCAACAAAATCAAATCAAAATTCAAATATTATATTCACACCCAAGTTGGCCAATACCCTAACCTAAACACAATCTACGATGGATTTAGATAAGATTTTCGAGTGTTTAGAATTATTATTAATATTAAAATAGTTTTAATCAACTGTCCAATAAAACACAGCCTTAATATTTTAAAGTTTTATTGTTTTGTCCACCTCGTTTTACTACCTGCTTGGACTATCTGCATATGTATACTAGTGCGTTAGGGATTAGGAAAAGATCAGATGAAATGTATCTGCATTTGCTTGGAAGGAGAGTTGGGAAACAATTTAGTAAAATGCATCGTCATTATATTGGGCCGATATTTAAACCCCGACATCCAGTCATCGGCAGTCTATTCTAATGCGATATTGACAACAGCTTAGACCATTTGATCACCAGATCAGGTTTCACTTAGTAAAGTTTATGGTGGTGTGTAAACTTTTATGCTAAGAACTCGGGTTTTAAAACTTATTTTACGCTATACGGATTTGTGCGTTAGCAAGAAATGCATTCGAATTATCATAAGAGGAGGGATAGAAAAACAGTGAGAAAGCATTTGGAGGGTACCCGGCAGGCTTCGAACCTTTAATCTCCCAGTCATCAGCGACCTTATGTGTGGGCGTCTTAACAACCTAAACCAACCGGACGCTGTATCGCATAATCATCACCACTAATTTAGATTTACCCGCTTCGGTAGCCACGTGGTCTAACGCGCTACTCTCGTGTTAGACTAGACTGCCCAAGACGGGGAGATCGTGGTTCGATCCCAGTCGGGTGCACTGAGATTTTTCCAAAATGGTTTTCCACTTTCCTTCCATGCAAATGCGGGTGCACTAAGTTAAACCTTCTTTATCCCTAAAACCATTAGCATAATTAGTACATAAGCGTATATCCCGAACGGTTAGTAAGACGTGGTGCTAGAAAAATTAAAATAATAATTTATATTTGAAAAGTCTAAAGATAACATATCATTTTTGATGCTCCATTCCAAGAACTAACAAACTATAGTGACGTCATATAAAAATCTAATATGAAGATGATGAATTTAAGGAATGGTTAATCGTAATGTTAACAAAGAGAGCCAAATGTATTTTCAAGATCGAAACCAACAAACTTTAAGCGTGCAAAGCCCCAAAAGTGATCACACTCTAATGAACACTAACACTAACACTAGGGATGTGGTATCGAAATAAAAGTATCGATACTGTACTCATTTAAAGTATAGGAAGAAAAATCGATACCATACTAGTATCGAAAGGTAAGTATCGTTATAGAAATTTTAATCTGGAAAAATATTTTTATCAAGTAATAATGTCAACTTTTGCATAATAATAATAATAATAATAATAATAATAAATGTATTTTCATAGTTAGTTAAACACTGAAAATTAAAATGATCTAACTATATTATAATGTATTTAGGTCTATCGCGTCTCCCGTCATTTTGTGTGTTGGAACTTTGAGGGAATGATGGATAGATTGAATGATGAATATTATAAAAGGTTTTACCATGCCAGCTTTCATAATATCTATGAAATGTAGCTGATGAAAAGTTATTTAGTAGCTAAATATGATTAGAAATGTATTTTTTCAATCTATTTTGTACCCTTCTTTACCCATAGCAAACATTTAATCCCAGCATGAGTGAAGATAACAAAAAAGTTGTTTCTTTCGATAACGATCCTATACCGGAGGGAGTACTAATATCAGTATCAGAAAATAGGTATCGAGTAAAAAAATACAAGTATCGAAAGGAAATATTGATATTAGTAAAGTATCGATACTTTCAAAAGCCTCCAAAGGTGATCGGACAACCCATCAAGGCATAACGTCTTGACGTTCTTAATATATTTTTTAAATACTCCAATCAGTTCATCTCTTAAATATAAAATACAGCGCGAACAAATTACAACGTTGTAGGACATTGTCAAATGGGGAAATACGCTACATGTTATCGAATATTTTTATCCTTCAAGAGTAGAGGTAAACATTTTGCGTCATACCACCTGGTCCGGAATGCAAGGCAGTCTAGTAACATACTTTTATATACAGTATTTCATCTTACTTAAGAGCGCACTTTACCAAATGAGAATCATTTTTACGTTTCATTTGATTTTTTTTACGAATTAATATGAAATTGATTTTTATTATCGTCTTAGAGGGACGCCTCAGCCCAATAGGCCACCAAAGCGGGTAAAGTGATTTTAAAACTGACAAAGCGCATGTGACGTTGAAATACATAATCACAATCTTGGATAAAGTAAAATAACACCATGATTAAATGTTTTTACTAAGAAAAACGATTCTCAGTATTTTATTTAAATTGAACCGGTTCGGTAACTTTTTCTAAAATTATATATATATATATATATATATATATAATTTTATATTATACCTATAAATATATATAGGTATAATGGTATAAAAAAGCGTAATTATTTTTACTTTCTCGTATTAAGAAAAAGTCTTGTGGTCATGAAAAAATAAAATAGATCTCGAGATTTTACAATTATCTCTGTCATTTTTTTTTTAACCTAGCTCTCAAATTAAGGGTAGTTCACTGAGGAGTGATTTTCTTGAATTCCAACTAGGTAGAAAAATAAATGATTTTGTTTAAAAACGCATATCTAGGGTTTGTTTGGTATGAAAAATAGTAATGTATGATTGGTTTTTGGGCAAACATTCGTTGAAGGGTAGTTAACTGATGGAAATTTTTTGAAAATTTTAAATAAATCGAGAATAACTTTAAAACGATTTTGTTTAAAGTCTATACCTGGAGTGTGTGTGGTATGACAAAATAATAACAATGTCCCACTAATTGTTTTTTTGGGTAGCAACTCATTAATGGGTGGTTTATTGATGAATGTTTTTTCCAAAAACTGGAAATATTTAAAAAATGGCCTTAACAATTTGGTTGCAAATTAATATCTTGGGAGTGTTTGTCATGACATATAGCACTATATACGTGGGGAGTTTTAGGTACTATACGATAAAGGGTAGTTTATTTATGACTGATTTTAGAACATTCGAATTATGTTGAAAATTGTAATTACGATTTTGCTTGAAATGAATACTTGTTATTGCGGGAAAATTCAGCTATGGGTAGCTCAATGATTACTTTTTTTAATATGAAGAGTAAAAAAAAGTGACTTTAGCGATTTGGTTCAAAATGGGTATCTGTTAAGTTTCTTGAATTATACATAGTTATGTAATATTTTTTTTTAAGAAAAATCATTTAATAGTAGTTAACTAACTAGGGCTTAATGATTCTCGTGAAATTTGATTTGTTTTAAATAATTATCTATTTGATTAAAAATTAGTATCAATAACAATGTATCATTATTTATCAAAAATAAATTAATTTAAGGGTAGTTTACTTACGACAAATCATACAAAATTTTAAACTTTTGGAATATTATCTTAAATATTGAATTATTAATGTTAATCTGGAAATATTTTTCATAAAAAGTAAGAATACGTTTTCGTTTTTACAAATAAATTTTTAAGCTAATTTACAAATTATTTATTTTTGAAAATTTGAATTTGGTTGAATATATTTTAACAAATTGGTTTAAAATGTATACATAGAGAGTGATTATTGTGATTAATAAGATTATGTGTTTCTTTTTATGAGGAGAGCATACGGGTTGTTTACTCAAAACCTATTTTTGAAAAATTATCTTCGAAGCTATAATACACAATATGAGAAAGTTTGTGCGATATTGTCGTACCATTTACTGTATTATTTTATTTCAAATAATAATTTTCATCGGTGCTGAAACGGTCCATCAATACATCCAGAGATTTTCATCTTTGTCTCAATCGTATTACATTTATGAGACGGAGGTCACTTGTGTCAGCACGTTTGCATTCTTAACTTTCCATCTTGTCTTTATAAAATAAAAAAGGTAAATTACAACCAAATGTTCAAATTGCTGCACAAACATAAGTTGAACTAGAGGGAACTTGCAGGCAACGCCACCATACGACAGGGGCTAGTTTAAAATGTTCATTCAGCAACTAATGCACGAAAGTCCGAATTCGGCTCACGGTTGAGTCGAAGTCTACCTGAGTTCTACGATAATAGGGCAGGGGTGAGGAAGGTAGACCAGGTAGGAAGTGTATCCGGGACCTGCTTCAGGTGAGGGGGTAGATAAAGGGAGGGGAAAGGAGATAGAAAGAAAGAGAGAAAAGGAGAGTGTGAAATCATTTAGTATGGGAGACCCCATTACAACCGGGTAGAGAGTTCAAACTCTCCTCGTAACTGGAGAACCAGACAAGACGATACTGACTGCCCCAGGCGCATTGTCGATGACTATAGGCCAAGAAGTGGCTCAAGCAAGAGAGGCTCGCTTACTAGGAGCGGTGTACCCCACAACATAAGAACACGTACCAAGACTACCGGAAGGCTTGTTTCTTCCTTTCTATCCCATCCAGCCCCTTCCTTGCACGACTAGTTTATGGTCGCAACAAAATGTTAAGTTATAACAACGCAGCCAAAACTTTACGAGCTAGGCAACAAAAAAAAAAATCTACGGCCGATAAACTATGTATTTATTTGTTCCCTCTACCTCCCCCTTTCGGTCCTTAAATTCAGTACACATAGCCCACTTTTAACGAGGAGGAAAAAAATAAAATATTTAATATGTGAAAATAATAAAAAATCATGAGACGTCTCTATTCTATCTAAAAAAAATCAACATGTATTCCCCCTCCCTCCCTCCATAGTGCCAGTTCGGGTAATGGACTATAGTATGATTGTGGTAGGAAGAAGAGTAGAAGTTAGTTATTAAAGTTACTAAAACCATTTTAATATATTCATACATCAAGTCATGTTATCTGCAGTTTGTCACGTTTGATAGATATTATAAATAACTCTAAAATAACACAAATTATAAAGTGAAATGTTATCAATGTTGGCCGCAAAGAAATGTGTTTGAAAGTTAGTTCTCTATTGTTCTTCCAACTAAAATCATGGTATACATATATATACATGATTAGGTGCGCTATTGGAATAGGGATAAGGTAGAATTTGAGAGGAAGTGTGCCCACATTTGCGTGGAGGAAGAGTTGTAACCCATTTAGAAAAAAACTCTATAAACCTAACAGGAATTCGAAACCCGATCTCCCCACCAATGGCAGCCCAGTCCAACACGAAAGTGACAAGTTATACCACATGACCGCCGATGCGGGTACCAATATTTCAATCATAACTAGAGATTAAAGATATATGAAATTAGCAGGCCTTATAATAAAAACACATGCATTGGCACTGCACTTTTATTCGCAAACACTTGACTTATATTTTACCGTATTCAAATATTGTTCTAAATTGAACTTATAATATCTGAACAGCACTTTATTAATATTATTACAACTCACACCACTGGGTAGGTGGACCAATAAGTCAGTCTCTTCCGGTTTGCCTGGGAAGGTCAGGGTCACATTTCAGTCGGGATATTCCAAAATGCGTTCCCACACAAATGTGAATAAACTAGTTAGCAGCGTGTCTGTCTACTAAACTAAGGGCCCAGGGTTCGGTTCCCAGCATTGAAAAACACTTTTTATACACCCTGATTCCAAACAAATAGTTTGACCATGTCATTTGTCTATACAATCGTGAAAAGCCTAGGAAAATTGGTATTACTTTTTTGTGGCTGATGAAAATGAACGTATGAAGATAAAATAAGAATACTTGGAAACAAATACAAGTTTTTTTCCTAAAATAGCATTGACTCATATGAGCCAGTTATAGGCCTATTTGATAAGGAAAGCGATTTTTTTTAATCAAATCAACTGGTTAGGCAATATTACTGGTGAGAGATCGGTAGTAAGCTGTTAGCTGTAGCACGTTTTCAGCTAATAGCGCAGCATTAACATGCGGAATGCTCCCCCCCCCCCCACATCTCTCGAACAGGACATGAAGACTCGAGTGTCTGCTGGAAGCGAGATGGCAGTCCCTCGTGTGTGTGTATACATAGATATGTAGAACCACGTCTTACTACCCATTCGGGTTATACACCTATGTAATAATTATACTGATGTGTTAGGGATGAGGAAGGTTTAATTCAGAGTAGTGTACCTGCAATTGCGTTGAAATCTAGAGGGAAACCATTTAGGAAAAATTACCCTAGGTACACCCGACTGGGATCGAACCACGATCTCCCTGTCAATCTAATATATTGTGAGAGTGACGCCTTAGACCATGTGGCCACAGAAGCAGGTAACCCGGATATCAGATACAAGATTACGCTGCAAACAGAAATCACATCGAAGTGAGATTTACTAGAGTCTTACATTGACAACAGTGACATTCGGATCAGTGAATTTATTTTAGTCTATAACAGGGGTCTCTAAACCACGGCCCGCGGGCCACATCCAGCCCACCACAAGATTATATCCAGCCCGTTACAAGCTTTTATATATAAAAAAATCTCTTTCGTTATTTATTAACCACACAGTTTATTTGACATGTCCAATTTCTGTCCGCACGCGTGCTTTCCCTCATGATACCAAGCCATAGTGCTGTCGGAATTTCAAACCATCATTTTCAGTCGCAGGCGCCATTCCTTATACCGACAACAGAACGGCTTGAATGTGACGAATTTTAGGTAGTTCCAAGTCCACCAGCAGAGGATTATAAAATGAAAGTGCCGAAAGATGTTACCTAATTTTTTTAAATAAGTAATTATATTGACTACTTATTATAAACATAATTATATATTGTAACGTGGGGCGCACGTGACCTGGGAGGGTCACAGGCCGTTCACACGTGAACGAGTTCTTTAAGGAATATTGGAGTACGCTGCCGACCAAACACGAATGAAGATGCCCACGGAATATTTAAGTTTTTAATTATTAAAATTACCACTTACATACACACATTGATTAACTAAATTAATTATAACCAAACAAGTAATTAAGTAAAGTAAAAAGAGCCTTAATCAAGTCTGTAACTTAATAAACTAATAGAGCACACAGAGATGTAAGAAAATTGAATAAACAAATTAACAACAGCTATAAAACACCTAATAACTATTCAAATATTTAAAAACAGTCACAAAAATGTTCATTAGCACAGTAGTCCACAATAACAACAAATGTAACTTGTCCCACACACGATACACGGCGGTGACCCGCTATACACAAACGCCAGACTCGTTGACCTGCTCGCTGGTCACTCTGGCTCACACACTTGACACGCCGGTCCTCGCACTGGGAACTTCCGGACTCATTAGTCGCGAACCAAGAACTGAGTACCTCTGGCTGCCACTGAGCGTGTATATATAGGGGTGGTGACAGCTAAGGGTCTGGAATACTCCATTTCTAGAATAAAAAGAATCCAGACACCTCCAGACTTGTCTTCAGAAGGTCGCTGCCTACCTGCTAGACAAGGAGGGAGACAGAGAGAACAAGGAGCGTAGCCAGGGCAAACAACGAGAGCACGCTGGTCCCGCTGCTAGACACTAATCTTGTTACAATATAAATTGATTAATTTCTCACAGAGAAGAATAAACCTCAATAACTTTTATCAAACACTGATCGGCTTTGGAAAGTGCCATTTTTTTTACAGATGTGACTGACCATATGACTTGAATCTAAATTTGCATGTTGAAACAAATTGGATCTATGATCTATTTGCACACGTCAAGGCATGCAGGGCAAAAATAATGCTACTTGAACAGGTGAACGTTACTTTGGCCCACAAAAATGTGTAAAATATATTGTGGCCCACATAGCAAAATGTTTGGAGACCCCTGTTCTATAATGTTTTTTAATGTGGTAAAATGGTTTCACTGGTCTATATACCAGTGTCTTCTGCCTCCAAGTTCCCGCAGCACGGTGGTGCGACGGACTCTTTACGCACAGGAAACGAAGCAGTGAGCTCTATCTGACGAGAAGGGGGAACGTGTGGTAGGGTAACAGAGACGGAGGGACGCTACGCATAGGGGCGATAACTTCCGTATGCACCTGTCCGTACGGTTAAGGACGTGCGTTGTGTTGGAAAATAGGAAGATATCGTGACATTACATTTAAATACTAACAAAAAAAACCCTACTAAAAGCACCTCTGGTGCATTCGTCAAATATTACAACGAACTTATCATAAAAAGTTCCAATGGTCGAATGGTTGGTCATGGGACTCGACTGCTAAGCAGTGATAAACCCGAGCCGTCATTAACACAAATGTTGGATGAAAATAAATATGTTCTTTAGGAGCTCTACGTCCTACTAACCTTCCGGGCTAGCCTTATATTTACATTATTGATGTGGGGGATGAGGAAAGTAGAATTTAGATGATATGACTAGACTAGACCCCTGTGAGTTTGTGAGCCAGCCCTTGTCAGCAACCAAACCCCTGTAAGTTTGTGAGCCAGCCCTATGTTAGCAACCAAACCCCTGTAAGTTTGTGAGCCAGCCCTTGTCAGCAACCAAACCCCTGTGAGTTTGTGAGCCAGCCCTTGTCAGCAACCAAACCCTTGTAAGTTTGTGAGCCAGCCCTTGTCAGCAAACAAACCCCTGTAAGTTTGTGAGCCAGCCCTTGTCAGAATCTAAACACTTACACCCCATGAGAACGTAAACACGCAATAAAATATAACATTATTTCAAGTAGTACCTGGGATCAAAAGAAGGATTCTTTAAAGAATTCTTGACTAAACGAGTGCACCCGTCAATAAGTGGTGGATTACCGGTTCCCTTTTATAAACAACCCGTGTTAACAGCTTTAAAATAACTTTAAAAAAAACTGAAACCTAATAAACATTGACATTTATAAAGGTAAGACCATTTTAAAAAGTTAACAAGACCAAAATAAATTATTTTTTTACATTTAACGTTACTAAAACTTTACTGTAGATATTTTCAGCTTTAGGCTACTCTACAAAAGAAGCGCATTTAACATAAATTCCATCAAAGTTATCGTTTCTATCGTATTCCTTTGAGGGCACGGAGAGGTATCCCTATAACCGCTGCAGTTTCACGCTAGAACAACTTTATTACGTGACGATAATATTAGCTGTGCACAGACCTTTAGTTTATAAACGCGTCAAGAACGTATGAATAAATTTAAATAAACTGCCGTTCCGACACCGTCCGCCATATGCCAGCGTAGCGGCGCTATCTTTAGATCGCGTATAATTATAATAAATATTGTGATAAAATCATGAGGGCCACTAATTGAAGCTCACTACCGAAACCACCAACAGTTTTTGGATCACATTTTTAAAAGAGTAAGTGTGTATTATGATGTTAAGAATTAATATGCATTTTAAAATAATATAAAAATAAATTAACACGGAATTGAGAAAAAAAAAGTTTTTCTTGTTTCCTGAAAAAAATTGTATTTGTCTGTGCACAGCTAATACTATCGTCAGTTGTTCTAGCGTGATCGTGCAGCGGTTTTAGAGATACATCTCCGTGCCCTCAAAGGAATACGAGAGGAAATACATGCATCATTTTAAAGGCGCTTCTTTTGTAGAGCGTTCACAAATCAATAATGCAACTATCAACCTTCAACGAAAATACTCGACGATAAATAGAATAGTATTAATTACCGCTTGTAGGCCCTGGAGCGTATAATACTAATAGATACACATAATGATGTAACAAGATCAGAACCTGCACTGGAGGTCCAAGGCATCAAGCTCTCAAAAGACCGAATAACCGGTAGTGGGAAGGTCGAGGTTCTAACCTCTGCTGTGTGCATTGAGAGTGGTTTTACCTGCCATCTTCTCTCCACGTCAATGTGGGTGCACTTCCTCTAAAACCCCTACCTAATACTTACATGCTAAATTAAACGATTAATGACCCTGGTGTACCTGAACCGATTTGGGCGTCAGGCTCTCCTTGAACCGATATGGGCGTCAGGCTCGCGACATATTGTATTGGCAGTGACGAGGAGGTCGAACCAACTAGGGTCACTGAGGTGGATGGGGGGGGGGGTGTTAAGAAGGCCGAGACATTATATGGTTTATCACTGTGAATTTCCAATTCAGTTAATCTCACAATCCCCAACTATATGATACATCCTTTACTAGCAATTATTTTGGGCATAATAAAAAAATATATTGTAACCTAAAGACTAAAAATGGCAGCGAATGGCAAGTTAAAAATAATAGAAGTCATCCTCATCCTTTGAAAGTATATGCTTTCAACGTCCTCAAAACTAGGCTAGCAGAGACTCGACAGCCAATAAGCCCCACCTGCCCGGAAGGCACAGCGAGTCTTCCAGAGCTGATACAAAATCTGACGCAGATAAGGATGTAAGGAATTTCGCGCGAAGCTATTCCTTTTAATCGTATACTTAAACAAGACTCAAGGCTACACTTACAAGCTACGAATGAACAAAAAAGTAAATAAACCAGCAACAAATGGAGAAGATTATGCTTTATAGCAACGAAACTTTCAACGAATTTTAATTATTTGCATCTATAAAGTATTACTTCATACGCTATAAGATCCAAATAGCACAGCACTATGACGAGAAAATTACGGAATTACAAACCGACTGGAAGTTTAACTTCAGTCTGTTTCGCCTCAAACAACGTCAAAACACAACATACGGTTTACCTCTTACTTCTTCCTCTCAGAAACAATTTGTCAAGAATTTTTGTTTTAGTGCTACGAATATCTGTTTTCTCATAGCATTTGTCTGGGATATCCTAAGTTGTTTTCACTAATTGTGTATGGAGAGCGTGTGAAACTATTTAAGAAAAAATACCCACAGTACAACCAACCTAGATTCGAGCCTCATCTCCAAAAATGGAAAACAAGATAGACAAGCTTGACGTTTAGTGCAAATGCGGGTTGCTAAGTCTTACTACCTGATCAGATTTATCCTCCATTCATATTAACAAATATGGACACAGGAAAAGAAAGGTGAAATTTGTTAATTTCAACATGGATTAATTTGGAGATAAGACTAGAAAATCACAATGTGAGAAACAACACAGTAGTAGGAACCGAGCATGTCAGTCAAACAAGTTGGCATTGAACTAACTCGACCGGTCTTAATAGATCAATTATTTGTATAGCATTGTTAGCGGTCCATAGCAGTATAAACAAAAAAAGTAGCCTTATTATTCAGTGTTTTGTTTCACTCTGATAGAAGTGAATGTGTTTTAAAATATATTTAATCAGTTTACATTTTTTCCCACATTAAAACTATTAATAAGACTTAAAACCCACCTCGGTGGTGTAGTTAGCTAACGCGCTTGTCACGTTGAGCTCGACTGCTGAGGACGGGGAGCTCGAGGTTCGAATCTCAGTCGGGTGAACTGGGGGTGGTTTTCCTAAATGGTTTTCCACTCTCCCTCCACGCAAATGCGGGTTCACTTCCTCTAATTCAACCTTTCCAATTCCTAATCCATTAGAGTAATTAGTACTTAAAAGCGTATAACCCGAACGGGTAGTAAGACGCGGTACTAATTATTATTAGTATTATTAATTAGACTTAAATATGTAGCTATGAACCATGTTTATTCTCATAATCTTACGTTTTGGTGAATATTGAAGCATTATAATAATTATTAGGTCCAAGTAATCCGATCCGCTTAACTAAGTCAACTGGTCATGCGCTTGCCTGTGTTAAAGATAAAGAGTACCGGGATCGATTTTAGGCATTGAAGAACCATTTATTATTGATAAACTTGGGTTTTATTAATAAACTGCATGTTTGTGGACTTTAGAATTAAGTTAGTTTGTAAGTAATGTGCAGTATGTTCAAAATGAGCACGTTAAATCCCTTCATAGAGCGTTATTAAGCAATTATAACTAGGGTACAGTACAAAATTAACTTGGTAAGCATAGCATAGTGCGGCGTAGCAAATTTACCCTCTGCACGTATTTTTTTAATCCACACATGGCTCTTGAAAAATTGCAGTAAACCGGAAAAAAGAGCTCTTTCTTTTCCCCGGGATGTGTTCACGTCCAATTGGTAGCTGTAAATTCTGGGAGGACGTGATTCACAATATTGACAACCCAAAACGCGGACAAGAGATCATGAGAGAACATGATCACACTGCGTAGGACAACATAACGAGCACAGACCATTTGGAGGCAGCCCTTCATTACACGCCTCGACCGACCGAGTCTTGGGGGGGAAAAACTACCCGAAATGAGTTGGAAAAGAAAGTAAAAAATCGACTCCGAAATAATAGTGCGTGACTGACATATTCAAATCTACCAACCAGTTCAGAACCCACACACAAAAGACTTGTTTTATTTGTAGAAACAAGAAGGTAACGCAGAAAGTCGTGCAAGTTTTCCACGGCACATTTGCATAAAAAGCGCCCGATAAGCGAGGCCAGCGGTCAAGGGAAGGTCTAAGGCCTGCTTCACGGTCCGGTTCAAGACAAAAGGAGCTACAGTAGAATTCAGGTAGGAAGTAGCTTTCATAAAATACACTATGTTTAGGCAAACAGTGATAACATTTTATTATATTGTTAATGTTATTTTATAGGTAATGATAACATCTTACAAAAGGGTCAGTTACATATCACATGACTTTTCACAGAAATAATGAACATTGTTTTGTTAACTTTTATAGTTGTCAAAAAGGTTCCTTCCTATCTAAATCAGACTGTAGTTGGAGTGTGTTGGGCTAGAACCATGTTCTCAAACGGATGGAGAGCACTCATCCCCGCTGCCAAGTGGAGTGGGGGGTGATACATTAATTACTTGGGTGATTGGTATGCATCCAAGTTTTTCTTTAAAATTATTTGTGTGTGTACTTTTTTTT